>CAJPEV010000386.1:0-131337 GCA_905338385.1 Darwinula stevensoni
NTCATGGAGATGGAGTGCGTTTTGGAAGCGGATATATATATATATATATATATATTTCCAAGGAATGTGTAATTTCAAAAGAATGACAAGTTAATATGATAGGATCACCATAGTTCCGATCATCATAGGCATAACTGGCATCGTCCTGAAAGACCTCAAAGGACATGTCAGGAAGCTGGAGTGTGAAATCTCACTCGATATCCTCCAGCGTACAGCAATCTTGGGCACGGCCAGCATCCTTCACCATGTCCTTCAGAATTAAGACGAGTATGAGGTCTGGGATGTGGTTCATCCCCCCTCATATCTCCAATACCGGCAGGTGCCGTGGAAGGATTTATTTAATTATATATATACATATACATACACACAGGGTGGGCCAGAAAAAGTTCAGCTTTTTCATTCTGCTATCACATTATTGCTAATTAAGTTCCTGCAATTAAGCCTTTGATTAGAATGACTAAATTGTAATTGGAAGCACCATGTTTTGTGAAAATTAGTCCATAATTTTTGCACAGAGACAATTTACGGTGAGAGGTGAAAAATCATCGCTGTGCAATCAAGAGGATTTTTTTTTTCTTCTCTTCTATGCCAAAGGTAGCATAAGGCTTACTAAGGTCTAGTCCTGCAATGTGGTTTCACTAATGACAGCCACTGGGAGCTATCAGTATTGATATTGGCCGATGCCAAGACACTTGGATTGGTATCAGTATCAGCTAATCTTGGATCGGTGCATCCCTATTTAGAAGACCATTGTATCGTGGGTCCTTCAATGGTGCAGGAGGTCTCTGTTGAGGGTGAGAAAGACAAACTCAAATATGCACAAGTTCACCTCAGGACTTTCGAATCACATCAGTTGTTGCTCTGGATAATTAGGACATCAATAGTCATTGAGCTTTTGGTGTGATCTTAGATAATTTGACTTGTGGGGCTGGGCAATTTCATGTTTCTGAGTGTCAGACTTTACTGTGCTGCATCCAACCCATCAAATTATCAGACTGCCTGCCACTGGCAATAAAATTTCTTTGGCACAACCCTCTCAGATCAGACCAGGAGAATTGATGGACCATTGTCATTAAACCAGACTTTGTTCTTTTGTCACAGACCATGTTGCATAAGTCTCAGAAGCCCCCACCTGTCCTGGAGCCCCCAGTCAGCAAACCATTCTCTCGGCCTCAAGTTGATTTGGGGGCTCCAGGAGGTCCTCTTCAGCCACCTGGACCTGAATTTGGACTCAGTGGTCCTGGTCAGCAGAGGCCATTTAGACCACAAAGAGATGATGATTTTGGACCCTCCAGGGGAATGATGGGGGATCCCATGGGGCCACCTGGGTCTCGAGGACCACCTGGACCTGCACCATTCCGGTCAGGACCTCCTTCTAGCTCGTTGGGTAATCACCCCCCCATGGGATTCAATGACAGTAAGTCCCTGCTTTCTCACTTTTGTTTCTAAAAGTGCACTGTATAGTTGATGCTAGTTCTTTTTACTGTTATATAGAATCACTTATCCAGATATTTTTTCATAATAACCATATCCCTCTTTCTATATCTCTTCTTTCTATGAGAAGGTGCTTCAAAGATTTTCATTTCTTTATTTTCTAGTGCAAGACATGGATTTGAGACAGAGGGGAAGAGCCAGACCTGGACCACCAGGCTCTGGTAAGTTTATGTTCTGATTTGAAACTTCTGGCAGAAAAATAGAAATCTACCTCTAACTCTGTGTGAATTCAACATGGGACTCTCTATTATAGGAGACATGGATATGCGAGGTCCACCAAGAGGTGGAGATATGGATTTGAGGCAAATGCCAGGTGGACCTGGACCAGGCCCAAGAGCGACCATGATGGGAGATGTCACTGCCAGTGGCCCTAGAGATCCTCGGCTTGGTGGACCTCCTTCTCGACCCCCTGGAATGGATTTTGACAGGTACCCCTAATCCTGCATGTCAGTAAAATCTTTACCTTATTGTCTTGTGAGTGAAATGAGTCTCTATTTGCACAGGTTCAGTGGAGATAAAATACCGCCGCATGATCGATTTGCAGGATCAGCTGGCAATGATAGGTAATGTTTCACATTCCGAAATGAAAGTCAGGCTATGTTCTCTCAATCCATTGGGTTTTTCATTTGACATATTCTAATTGTGATATCTGATGTAGGGACATGCGAGATGGTCGGTATGATCCTCGTTTGGAGAGGGGGGGAGGAGTGATGGAAGGGAATCGGCCACCAGTGTCTGCTGGTGGAGGAATACCTGGCCTTGGACCCATGCCTAAGTTCTCTCTTCCTTCAGGTGCAGCTCCTGCTGCTGGACAGTCCCCTGATCAAGAAAAGGTCTGCTTTCCTTGTTTCATTCTTCCTTAATATGTAATCTCTTCAAGAGGTTCAATTAATCATCATTCACTTATGAAAGAATATTGTGTGACTATATATTTTTGCCCTGTGAGCCTCAAGTAATATTACTGTCAAACTTTTGCCTACTATCAATGTAATTTATTGCTTCTGGAAAGATTTTCCAAAGCTCTATCATGCGATAAGTATATTTGGTATGGTACAATATATATGTGCCCTCCCCTCTTGTATAAATCTCACCCCTTGTAACCTTGTATCTGATGCCCAAGTAATCTCCGACCCTGGGAAACTTAATTTGGCCCAAGTTTTTTAGAACATTTTCTGGATTTGGCCTTCACCACTATGCTTCTTTAACATCCTAAATCTGGAGATGGGAGAGCTATGTTTTAAGTGCATGAATTAATTGGTTTCAAACCTGGGTCCCCTGCCTTGAGAGGCAATTTCAATACCAACTGAGCCTCTCACTTGCCCTCCAGATCATGGAGATCTTTATGGAAGTTTCCAGAGTTCTGTCCTGGGCAACAAGTCACAAAGGCTCATATTGTCAATATGATGCTGCATTTGGCATTGCAATAACATTTCCCTTGCTTTAGCCAACCACATGGCCAGCTGCAATGACCCACTTGTGTCAATCCTGTGACTTGCAGAGAAAGTTTGAAGTTCAAGATCCTTCAAAGTTGTCCCATCTGGTGCTCTTAGTATACTCATGATCATCAAATTCATAACCTTTTCTCAGCAGAGAAATGGATCACACTCTAATTCATTGATTTCAATAGTCCGTGGCTGTAAAGAAAGGAGGGCCTGTGAAGAAAGCCAAAATCCATCTGTTGGGAATAGTTAGGTGAGATCCTCTACCAAAAAGCAAGGAAACAAAATTTTTGTTGGGCCTAAGAATTACCTGTGAATGATGAACCTAGAAAAATTTTAGGTGCATTGGACATGTTGTGTATGGTATGCTTGCATAGATTAATGGAAAACAAAAACTCAGAAACCAAAACCATGGCATACAAAACAGAGTAAGAATCTGGAGGAATTACTCTGTTAGAAGCTTGGAATCATGGCTTTAGGCAATGAGTAGTTCAAGAGTAAAGGTTTCATTTGGGATGTGAAGAAGCATTTTTTCTATATTGGCATCTCAAGCTGAAGTCAAACATGCCTCCTACCACCACCTCCCCCCCCACCCCCATCTAAGAACGTGTGCATTCTTCTGATCAATTTATCTTTTTAGGAATCTGTCATTCTACTGTCTAGTTATCTCCAAGCAACCTGGCAACCATTTTCTTGTGTTGTCCATTTAGGAATCGACTTCTTAAAGCTATCTATGGATATATCATCTGCTACATCTTTATTTTATTTAGTTTTAATGAATTTCTTTATCTCGCATTGCTGGGATGCATGCAGAAAGTGTTTATGCACATATGCCCTTTTTCCATATCCGCACTGCTGAAACTTTTTCCAAGAAGTCTTTCACCACTTCTTTCTAGTTAAAAATAATAATTAATCAATAAATGCATCTTCAGATTTCAAATAAACTCTTCCTTGAAAAATAGCAATGAAAATGTGAATAGTCAGAACACTTTTCATTCACAAATTACTCAGCAGTGATCTATTAATAATGTATTCATCATCTGAATCTTCAACTATTTCATGGATATCTCCAGCTTCTCACATCCTTCCAGAGGTTTGAATGACTCCACCTCTTTCTTTCCCTGTCTTCATGTCTGGTTTCTTCCTCATTTTCACTTTCAGTTTAAAAAGACTAAATAATTCCACCAAAATCATTCAGCATGCAAGTGATAATGGAATATTCATGGTGGCAGCCATATTGAAATTGCCAGGCAGTTGGGCTACTATTTAGTGAGAGCATAGGAAAATCTGCTTCTCCTTTGCTGAATACACATCTTAACTACTAGCTGACCACCCCTATCCTATGACTAGTCACCTAAAGCAGCACATGGACACTGAAATGGAAAAAGGGTGTATGGGCACATACACCCAGAGTGTATGTGCCAGAGAACTCCTCAACTATTCTCTTCAAAACTTGCCTCATTAACCCTCATCCGGGCAAGCTTTTTTACAACCTATTCCGGGCAAGGTGAGTCTGTCAGACTCATGTAAAATAAGGCCATTTGCTGCGGTTACGGTATGTATTCTTATAAATAACAATACTGTAACTAAAATAATACAGACAATTTATTCAATGGTCCTGATAGTTTAAAAAAATAATGACAGTAATAGACCGAAATATGTCGTAGTGAGTCCAGCGGACTCACCTTGCCCGGATTAGGGTTAACAGCACAACCTTCCTTTTGCAGCTGTGACATAACACTGGGCTGTCAAGAACACTGCACCAGGAATGCAGCCATAAAAAAATAAACATTTGTGTACAGATGTGTATTGAAATTGGAGTTGCAGAAAGCATGGAGAAGCTGAATTTCTTACTGAAGTTTAAATGATTGCTTCTTTTTTTCTAAAAGACTTTTAGGATATAAAATTTAGAGTATTTTTTGTGGTATTAAAAGAATTGTTATCCTTGCATTTCTACAGCAAGTGTTGTTAAGTGGATACAATATTTTTACATCATCTGGTGCATTGCTTCATAATTTGATATACAAGAAAAAAAAAACTTATCTCAATATATGGCAAGCATATAACTGCCATTTATGGTATTTCCATGGCACTAAAAATACTGAAATGGTCTTACCTGAAGCACACAAATGAAAGCAAAAAACTGACATAAATTGAATGGATAACTATTTGTAACAATAATTTTCAAATGCAGACAGGAGCTTGTTAAAATTTTTATTTTGTATTTTTTATGCATTTTTTTTTGTTTTGAATTGAAATACTACACTAGAGATTTACCAGAGATTTTTCAAGTAATTTTGAAATGGTCAGTTTTTTTTACCAGAAAATTTTTTGCTAACCCTGCTGCAAACTTACCTCATCACTGTTACTTGAAGGAAAAGTGAGGCCTGAATGAGAATCACTTCTCAGGAAGGATGCAGTACATGTGTAAGAATACCTTTTGTCTATTCCAGCAATTTGGCATCCTGAAGTCTTGTTTCTGTGCCTTTTATGTTGTGATCTCACATGATCCTTGCTTTTTTTGTAGCAAGGGGTTTTTCCACTTTTCTTGTATCAAGTTGTATTTGAAAGTGTCATTCTGCACCATGATTTATTAGGCCCTATAATGGTTTATAAAGTTATTACTGTACATGATTGACATGGACTCTTGTTCCCTCCCACAGGCTGCTCTGATCATGCAAGTTTTGCAGCTGAGTGATGAGCAAATTGCCCTTCTGCCACAAGAACAACGGCATAGCATCATGGTACTCAAGAGTCAAATTGCAAAGAGTGCGAATCCATAGATCACTTAATCTCTCACATGTGAAACTTCTGAATTCTGTGGACCTCTTTTTTTTCTCCGATTTTGTGTACCTTGTCTTATGTGACTGTTCAAGTCAAGGGTGAGGATGGTGAATAAACGATCACAAGAACCTTCTTTGCAATATCGGGTAATTATTGAGTGTTGGTCTTCAGACTGTTTCAAGTCCCCGGGAACGATGAAAATTAATGTTTCCTTTAGTTTTATTGAACTCATCAGATCCCCACCATCTCTCTGCATCAGATACTTCCGTGTCTGCAGTGCCATCTCGATGTGAAGCAAGACCTACAAGGTGAGGCAAACAAAAATTAAGCCAGTGAAAAATTAATAATATAGGAAAACTAGTAGTAATAGTTGAATGCGGTTTCCTGCAATAAAGTGAGAAAGGAATTTACACGAATACCTGCCAATTTTCGTCATTGTCGGATTGGTGAAACGATTGCAGTACGTCGACCCGTGTTTCGACCGTTCCCTTCAGTAGCTCCTTCAGAGCATTGATTTCAGACAGAATGTGGGGGTTATTCATAGGTTTTTCCCGGAAATAAATACTCGAGGAGCTACAGAAGCGATTCGTGGAAGAGTGGGATAATTTTTCTCAAGATATGACGACAATGCAATAGATTGGAGAGCGACGTAGACTCCGTGCTTGCGTTCGAGCGGGTGGCAGCAGGGCTCCGGTATGGAGCATGGAACTATTCAGTGATGTTAGAGGAACAAAATGTCGGAACTGAACGAAATTGATAACTCCTAAAAACTGAATAATTTTGTTCCGTTACAAGTACCCTAGCCATTTTTCCCTTTGCAATCGCAATTTTTTAAGGCGTATGTATCATGGGTTTGAAATTAATCAGTTTTGTTTGTGCTAAATTTCCCAGTGGAACGAAACGGAACTGAAATATTTCCTGGAACGAAATTAATCATCGTTGAACAGAACAGAATCTGGAATACATGAGGATCGGGTGGTACGGAACGGAATGCGGAACGAAAAAATATATATATTCCTTTCCGAAACCCAGGGTGGCAGTCATTTTCAACATCATTTTTTATAGGAGTACTCCCAACGTACCACCCATCTCACCTTGGCCAATATGTGCAAAATGTATATCTTTTTCTATTGCAGGAAACAACATTAATTTATGAACGGTTGTTTTCCTACAGCATTGCTTTTTCACTGGCTTCCTTTTTTTTAATATCTTGTGTGCTAGTTGTCAATTTACTGAGGAGCAACGATTGGTATCAGCTGTGCCAGTCCTCCCTAAACTGCTCATCACTCTCCACTTGAGATACTTTTCCCGCATTATCTAACCAATTTCATCGAGAACATTGACCATCCATCATCAATCCAGTCGAGCCTGCTTTATTCAGCATCCCTGATTCTCTCGTTTGGACACGTCTGCCGCATGCCCCCTGAGAGGCTCCCAAGAGGAGTCTTCCAGGCCAAGATGACCGACAAAAGACCTGTCGGTAGATCCCATACAAGGTGGAGTAATTACGTCGCTCGGCTTTGTCACGAGAGGCTCGGCATCCCACCAGCTGAGCTCGAATCTGTTGCCCAGGTTCGAGATCACTGGAGGACGCTCCTGGGGATGCTCGAACCGCCGCGACCCCATTAAATTGGGAAAAGCGGCCAAGAAAATGTTTGTATGATTCTCTCCATGAGATGCGACTTCAAGAGGCGCTACAGCTGACCTTCATCGTTTACTTCTGAATGCTGTGGTTTTTTCGCTTGACTCCAATCTGTCCGAAGTGAAGGCCATTGTGTTAGTTATGGGTGGGAAGGACCTTACCAATCTAAGTTCTAGTGCTGTTTATGATGATTTTGAACATGTGGGCTCGTGATCATGTCATGCACTCAGGCTTGGGCTCACTTCCCTTCACTCACCCTTCCCTCTCTTCGCCCCCACCCCTTGCAGCAGGGCATAAAAGGACTGCCTGACTCGCCTGGCCGACTTGCTTCATACTGCCTGTCTGACTGACTCGTTCACTCCTAGAGGGCCTTCTTCCGCTACCTCTATTCACTCTACTGTCATTCCACTGTCGTACCTCTTCTCGCCAATCGTGCTCTCTCTTCCACTTTCCAATTCTTCAGGTCTGCGAATCCCCCCCCCCCCTCTACTCATGTTTCTATTTGAAAATAAGTATTATTCTTGTTTAACTGCTGCCACTCCTTTTATTGTGACGATCACCATTCCGTGACTCCCTTTTTCTAAAGAAACGTTCACCTTCATCCGTAGATTATTAAAAGCCATAAAACGCTCATTCGCTATTTCTTTTCATCACTAATTTTTTTTTTGCTTTCGCTTCCCCGTCGCACTTGGATATTCTGAAATCAGCTCCAGTCAGGTAGAGGGGGGGAGATCTTGTTCACATGATGTCAGCAAGCCGTCCAAGTTCAAAATCCCAATTGGAATTTTCCTACTGATCCGTAGCTGTAAATTCAGGCCCACTCCAGCTGGGAAACTGCCGGGAAAATCTGGATCCTGGATGGTTTACAACTAGTTTTGTTTGATGTTTCCAGCGAGGATTTTTATTTGGGGTTCCAATATGAAAGCAAGCGCAGCTGGCCACTCGAACCAGTATTACCACCTCTCTGGCTGTACAACGGCCGTTTGTCCCTCTGCCTCGTGTTCCTCATCTTCAGCCATACAATGAGCAACTCGCGCTCTTCGGACCCACCAGTAGCAGCGATGTGTTTACCTCCTCAATTGTTTGTTCATTATGTTCATAACTTTAGATTCCTAACTTTATTTTCACAATAGCCCAAAGCAACCTTTGTCTGTTACGGAGGGCAGTGACAGGGTTTGCACCGTCATTTCCTATAAGAATACTGCAACCCAGGAAAAAAATCGCAATTTAAAATTTCGCGATTTTGAGATATGCTTCATATTCGCAGAGGAAAATTTTCGCGATTTATTCCATTCAACAAATTCGGAACTGCCGTTTTCACTATGCCCTCTGGGGTAGAAAAACGGTTTTATGCTAGGAATTGAGGAATTTTTGTGCAATAATAACAAAAAAGGGCACAATTTGACCAATAATGGAGGAAATAGAAGGGAAAATCACCACATGCACCGCCTAATTACGAATGGGTATCTATACGTTGTTTTTATACTGAGTATCAATTTTCGACAATTTCCTGGAGACACGAACTTGTGTTGCTGTGAAGAAAACTAAATTTGTGTTCTTCTGCCTCGCGCGAAAATCGCGAACGTTTTTCCCCGCGGCATTTTTCCAGATTACAGTACTTACAGGAATCGGAGTGCAGAATAAATTTCATTGCATGCATTTCCAAATTGCCTGAACATGACAATAGCTTTCACAGGTGGGAAGAGAATCTCACCCAAAATTTGCCTTCGTTCGCTTTCATCACTTCTCTTCTAATTCATATCACGAAGGGAACATCATGAGTCGCTTAAAGGAAGATGGGTTTTAAAAATAATAATAATAAATTGGCCGTAGAACCAAATCCATCTCCCACGTTCACTTAAGACGTTCCCTTCGATGGTCCCTTTAAACACACGGAGGACTAACTGGTCTCTTCATCTCTTCAGAAAGAAAGCAATGCTGACATAAAAGCACCCACCGGAAGAGAGAGAATCATACGTGTTCTGATGTGAAAATCATTCGTCAGAAATAGAAGAGAGCATAGGAAGAAGAAGGCCGAAGAAGAATCGTTTCACTCAAACGATGCAAAAAAAAAGAACTGAGTCATCAAAGATCTCCAATAAATATTCCAGTGATTAAGAAATCTGTCCTCGAACGAGTACTCCTAAGTAATTGGGCATACTCAAATCGAAGTTCCGACTCAAGAAATGGTCGATTGAAGATCTCAAACGTTCAATGCCACCAAAGATGGGCGAAGACTGATGACTTTATCAGACCATGCCTTGCATTTTCTTTGCCGTCTCTGTTTTACCTTATAATTTTGGGTAGCCGTCTCTCGTGGGAACCAGATATTCTGCGTGATATAGGTCAGCCGATGAAATTCCATGGGCCATCTTGCCAGAACAGGAGAGTGTCTTGTATCAGCTATGATTAGATGGAAAGCGACTTCAGGCTTTACAACGATTCGCAAAAAAAGAATTTCTGGACCGCACAAACATCATGCAAAGTTCCAATTGTCAGAGGAATTATAAAATACTCGAAGCGACAAGTTGCTTTGACTTTGACCGGAACATCACAACGAATGTGTTTCAGATGATTGAGAGTGTTTCATCCTCGTGCACATTTGAACAGTGCCCATCGAATATAAAGGTCATCCCTCGACCAGTTCGAGAAATGTGGTCGGAAAATGTGTGCTCCTTAGATGCCATAAAGGTGGATCTCGATTCACATCGACACGCTTATGCTTGCAAGAAGTTCACAAGCTGCCCTTCTGAATGTCACCGACTTAATGGGCTGAAAAAGTAATCAATTGCGTCCATCTAGACGATAAAGGATCTCAGCAAGCGAGATCCTTTGGACCTCTCATGTCTTTAAATATACTTATTGCATCAGGGATATCTTTGATATCTTGCGGTGTGGCATTTCTTGCGAGAGACGAATCTCGTTTCTTGCTACTCTTGATGCAGGCAGGAGTTATGAATTGGACCTGCGAAGTTATCGGAGAGATTTCAAAACTTTTTGATACCAACCTCGAGCAGACTCGAATTGGGGACTCCTTCTATCATTACTTTCTGGGTTGTTTCGTTTAAAAGGCCACAGAATCAACGTTGGATCCAGCATGGAGATCTGAGATTCTTGAGGTGATCCGCCAGAGACGGTATCAAAAATGGCGCTGAAATCTGCTAAGAGGCATCTCACATCGTTTTCGTCCAAATCTCTCTGCATTTGCCTTTTTCTGTTCTTTCCCTTGACGACGTCGGTCGTTACTTTGTAGCACTTGATCATAAATGCACTTGATCAATCGATCATAAATGAAGATGTCACGACTGTCCATCGATCGAAGCGAGAAAGTTAAAAATCGTCTGTCGGCATCTCTTCAAAGCAAATACCCTCACATGACTCTCACACCCATGCATTGGCTATTAGGACCTTCAGAATCTTATTGCCTTAAAATGAGGGGGTAGGGGAATTTTCACATTTCCCATTCCAAAGAAAGCTATACTCTCAGATGAGGACATTTGTCATAATTGTTTGACTTCGCGATATCTGCACTGACATGGTCTCTCGTTCCGCTGGCACTCATCGCCTCTGCTCACAACTCTTCGTGATTCCGCAGCACATGCCCTTTATTCCGAGTTCTTCCATCCCAAAAAGCGTTTCTACGCAGGACATGGAGGGGATCTACCCAGTAATCTCCCTTCCCCCCCCCCCCGATCGCCCCGATAATGCTTTCCCCATTGACTTTCCTTTCTTCGTATGTTGACAATGTCAATACCCCACTAACCCCCCCCCCCCCCCCCCCCCCCCCCCTGGCAGAAATCCTGATGGGAGTACAAGCGTTGATTCATTTTAAAGGTGCAAGTTTTTGTGGTGGAAATTTTTGTCATCATTGGGATACTCACCTTGCCATTATACAGAGGTTCTTAACATTCGTAGAGAAACTGTGTCACGATCATTACACGATCCAAGAAGAAGCAGGGAGCAAGACCCCCCCCCCGCCTCTTCTTGGATCATCTCCAGCTTGAACACCTGTATGCTTCTTCCAAAAACCAACGGGTGTTTTGTCCATGGCACTGGAAAAGCATAGCATTTCCTTTCCTGTGGCACAAGGTTTTTCAGCCTCTGATCCAAAAGGTACTGAACTATTTATTTCGTCCTCAGTCAGGACAGTACATTGACATTGTCAACATACGAAGAAAGGAAAGTCAATGGGGAAAGCATTATCGGGGAGATCTGGGCCGTTGGTTCACTCTCGTGTGGGGGTTAGCAGTTTCTGTGGCGTTAAGAGGAGGCTGGAGTCTTATTTTGTAGGACAGTCCATCAGGTGGTCGCGGTGACCTGCAGGGGCCTCGCATAAATTGATGACCTCAGATTCACGACAGCAACGTCCGAGTGCTGAAGCTTCATTTAGGCGAGATAAAGGGGCTTTTAAACTAAATAGCTCTTTCCTCTCCACATGAGTCCATGGATTCTTAAAGAACCGTTAACTAAAGGAGATTTCGGCATTTGGGCCTAAATATTCAATAAATAAAAAGTAGGGAAGCAGCAGCGTGACATTCGCCGACATGGTGGAGAGACGTATGCAGGGGTTTGGACACAGCTCCTCCCCCACGGGTGTACGTCGGAATGTCGAATGCGGAAATGCAGGAAGGCAGTAATGTTGAAGGGCAAGAATGTAGATGTCATAAAATATCGCTTATGCTTAATGTCGAATGGAATGGAGCCAATATGCTAAAACTTCGAGGAGGAGGAAATGTCGAACCATGTCGAATGCCGAAAGATGTGATTTTTAACATTGATCATCCTAAGGGAGTCTGCAAACATGACTTAGTTGAACGATATGCTCCTCGAAAAGGGCGGTAAAGGGACTGGTAGGTGCTTCTATCTTCCCTGTCTACGTATATAACTGGAAAGTCATAGTCACTTTCACCTTCTGCCTTGTCTGTTTTATTTCCCTCATGAAGCCTTGTCTTGCAGCAAGAGGAGCAATTCAGTTTGTCTCTGCGCAAGCTATCAGCACTCGCATTGGTGCATGTTTATGATGTTTCAGCTTGTCTCGATGAAGTTGCTGCAGTGATCCCAGAAGATACCGCTCCAATTGCGACGTACATTCATGAGCGATATACGTCGATGGTCTAAGAGGAGAGGTCGGCCTCGTCAGAGAGCTGTATTCCCACCCTCATTCTGGAACGTTCGAGACAGGGAGATTCGTGGCGAAAGACGATCTAACAATGCCATAGATAATTTTCTTGTATCTTTCGAAAGCCCTTCCTAAAGTCTTTCTAGCGACGCAAAAATTCCCGAAGGAGAAAAACACAGAACGGGAAATAAGAAGATTGGAAACTGGGATTCTCCAGAAAAAGAAGAGGAAGTTGGAAGAAATCCGTGATCAACAGATACGGTCCGTCGCCCCTGGGTTATCAAAACAGAGAAGCCATTAACTTACTGAATACGATTGCGTACAATGTGAAGTATTGTCTGATTGGTTGCATTGACTATCAAAATTTGACAGTCATTATTTTCACCTTGATTGCATATCGAAACCCATGTTGCTCTGGAAAATGTTGACTGTAAGTGCTCCTAATGAGTGTAGTAACACTGTAGTCCCTTTCGACATTTACACCGTCGGCTTTTTCTCCTCTCGACATTGATATATTTCTACATTGTCTCCGTCTACATTTTTTCCATCGACTAGTTTCTTGTCGACATTTCTTCTTTCGACATTCCGAAGCGCACCGCTCCCCCACTTCCTCCCTGCTCCCTTCCCCCTCTCCCCTTCTCCCCCCCCGCTGTCCCCTTCCCCTCTCCCCCCCCTGCAGATTTCTCAAGTTGCTTCAGTAGAATGTTATCACTGGTTGAGCACGCAAACACAAAATTGTACCCCCCCCCCCCCCCCCCCCCCCCCGCTGTCCCCTTCCCCTCCCCCCCCCCCCCCCGGCCCCCTTACCCCACTCCCTTTCTGCCTACCTCCCCCGGTCAAGTGATATATTTTGATACATTTCTTTATAATCCTCTCTTAAAAATGGATAGTTACGAGGGCGCGAGGCGGAGATGCTGATATACTTGTACATCTTCACTTGGTGCAGAAGTACTCCAGGAAAGGGGAAAAGCATTCACAGCAGACCGATTTCCCTTTAAGTTTCAGTTATCACCTCTGCCTGAGGTCCAGTCCTCGAGTAGCGGTCGATGAGCAGTCCTAACCCTGTTAACTTTCCCGAACAATGCATCTTTCAACCTGGTATTGTAAGCGTTTTTATCGCACAATATTTTCTCATATCGCTCTTGCAGAAATGTTTTCATTCCGCCATCGACAGTACCTGATGAAGTTATGAGGTGCATGGAAGCAAAGCGAAAACTCGAATTTGCCAATTGTGAATCAATGTTCTATTTTAAGGCTGTGAGTGTCTTACTTCTAAAGATGAACAGAAGCTTTTGGCATGGTGTTCTTGTGATATTTCTCTCTTTAGCTGCATTCCCTCTGTTTAACTTGGAACCGTTCCCATTGCATGACTAAAATTATTCGATTTTCCGTCATTTCCTCTCATCATGAATCCACTTAGAGCTGTTCTTTGATGAAAGTTAAACTTGGAAACGCCAGACTTCTTGCTTATTTCAAAAAATAAATCGAAAGTATCTCAAGACAGGGAAAATGGCAGAGAAGGAAAGGTGGGAAAGTGAGATGAGAAATCGCAGAAAACGGAGAAACTAGTGTCGATTATTGAAACAGTCATCTTTTGCGCACGACAGGAAATCGCACGGAGAGGAAGAACTGACGCAGGGGATATCATGATGGAAGAACCTCTTCACGATTGCGATGTGGGAACTTCAGGACAATTTTGTGTTTGCGTGCTCAACCAGTGATAACATTCTACTGAAGCAACTTGAGAAATCTGCAGGGTATAACATACAGCAGCCCTGATACCCAGAACAAAGTCTTGATTGTGTGCGATGAAATTCTAACAGAAAGATCCATGACTGGGTGAATAAGGAAGCATGTTTTTCAACGCTAGTTGATGAGACCTGTCATGTCTGTGATAAGGATTGTGCTTGTGCGATTGTGCAGCGACACGTAACTACAAGCCTCTCCAATCCATTACTTTTCCGAGAGAATTTCCTAGGCTTCACGAAAATCCAATATCTTACCGAGTCAGAGTTAGCAGAAACTTGGATCGAAGTAATTAAATCTGCTTGTCCACATCTTGAGAAATTGTGGGGATAGAAGTTTGGTGGCGTTAGTGTAATGGCTAGTGAATTCGAAGGTGTTCAGAAATGGATAATAAAAAATATTCGCACGATTTACATGTCCATTGTGCCAATCATGCTCTAAGTTTGATATTGTCCCATTCCTGCTATGTGTTAGCGATGCGAAATTGTCCAGGGATTGTTCGAGAGGCTACTACTGTCTTCGGAGCTTCAGGGAGACATTCTCGTCCTTTAGAGAAAAAAGACATCGTGCATGCGGGATACACGTGTTTCCTTTGCAGCCGCCCAGGGGATGAGAGACTGAGTGCCCTGGCTCCGTTTCAATGCATAGCATGTCACTTCCAGCTACAGAAGTCATCAACCGAACGGCAGGGAACCCATGACACCTCCTGCTATCGTGAAGTTTAGGCATTTATAGGTTTCTAAGTCAAATATCTCAATAGAAAAAGTAAAATGCGACAAAGAGAAATTCAAATCCGTGGCTGTGCTGGATGTTGGAATATTGAGAAAAGCATATTACACATAAGGAAAGTCAATTGCGATCTATCTCACGCTATTGTCAGACGACTGCAATAGAGTTTCATGTCCACCACGCACTGCTCCAAATGCAAAGTCATTCATGCATATGCATGGATGGACTTGGATAACACATCACTATTGGAGTTAATCCTATTGACCACCTTTGATGTCGGATCGTGAAGAATGAAAGCTATTGATAACAAGTATTGGTTTTCTAAGCTCAATAATGAAGCATGAGAGTGAAATGCCACATGGAGATTCAAACTCGATTCGACCCTGGATGGGAATGAAAAGCAGCCTAAAGAAAACCAAAAGAGACAGGCCTGCTGGATGCTAGACTATCAAGATATTCGACACGGAGAATGTCCAAAGTGGCAGCCCGTGTCATGAAAGCAATCGCTTGGCCGTTTCTACCACGATACCTCTCAATTCCAGATACACAAGGATAAGTGGTTGTACGTGCAGGCATAATTGGTTACATTGCCCTAGAGTGAAGATGGTACTGGCTCAATGTTCCAACTCCGAAAGGATGGACAGGCAATCCTGGTCAACTCGATCGCTTCATCGTGATCGAAAATCTGCTCTTTCCTCACAGCCTGGAGTTACCTCATGCAAATCACAAAAGGATGAAAGAGTTAGCTTTCACCCTTTCTTTCCTGTGACCCTTGAAGCAATCTGTTGGTCTAATGTTACGGTCGAATTTCCATCCCGCATTTGACTTTCTCATGTCCATTTTGACTTGAAAAACTAGGTGCTATGTTTCTTATTGGATATGTGCCAAAACGTTCCTTTCTGATCGGAAACTGGCTTCCCTCCCTCAATTTTGGCGTTAATTCATTATTATGGCCAAGCCCGATGTGAAAATGATTAATCGTAATAGCAGCGCCACTTGCAAATACATTCGGAGATGTACGTAGTAGTAATGAGACTTTGTGGCGGTCGTCTGACACTGGCGTGAGGTACTACTGTCGTATTGTCGTATTTCTTTACGTCTAACATGCTATTGCTTGAAGTCCAACAGAAATCCATCATCTAGAACAGCGACGCATTTTGATTTTCCTGGTCACATTTGATTTTCCTTGCCGCATTTGATTTCCCTTGTCGAATTTGACTTTCTTATTACCATATTTGACTTGGAGGACCTTTACATTTCAAGGTCAACGTATCAAGGTATCCAGTTTAGGAAGGGACATCAAGAGGCGATTGCGCCCATAAGGATATCCTGCGTCAAGGCCGAGCATTCCAGCATCAGTAACATACAGGGTGGGCAAAAAAAAAACTTCTGTTATCTTTATCACTCCACAGCACCGGTCCCCCAAATAAGCGCCTCGGTATAGAACATTCATTCAGCTTTCCGGTGATGTCAACAGAATAAAGATTCGTGACATGACTTTCACGCAGTTAGATAAAGAGTATAATGGTGGCGCTGGAAAAGTTGGTGCTATGCTGCGGTGGCAGGTAGTGCATGCAAGAGGTTGCTTACTCGCCATAAGCGAAGGAATGGACGTCATCCGGAGCACATCTTCTATAGGGTACTGGTAAGTGCACTTTTCCGGTGCTACCTCTGTTACACTGTGCGCAACTGCATCGGAATGACGGATTGGATCGTAAATCTTTTGACATCGGTGGAAAGCTAGATAAATGTTCTATAGAGAGACATTATTGCAATGTTTTCAAACTCTCGAGAAACTACGCTGTAAAGCGTTAAAGATAACGGAAGGTTTTTTTGGCCCACCCCGTATGATTGGCCTACTCCTCTAAAGTTATATATTTTTTGGTTTTTGATTTTTTTGTAGCATAACCTAATCTCTTACTGTCAAATCCTCCTAATGCCTAGTCCAATACTCCAAAAGGGGTCTTGTTAGTGCCGCATGCAACGACTGAATAACGCGCGAGCTCCTTCTGGCTACGGAACGATGGATGAAGCCTAGAGTCCTATTGCATTTTGCTATCGTCGCTTGCACGTGCGAGGAGAACTTGAGTTTTTCATCAATAATAATCCCAAGGTCCCTCTCCACTTCCTTCATCAGTTTTTCTACTCCGAACTCGTTCAGAGACCTATCGTTATTATGACCGGCGTGAAGAACCTTACACTTACTTTTATTCTTGTTCGGCTCTCGCCCAATCCGCTTCCCCTTATAGAAAAACTAATTTTTTGGTATCGTGGACAAATTTGCTGACCTTACCCTCTAGGCTTCGATCTAAGTCGTTTGTGTCCGTCGACGCTTCCCCATTTACCATCACTCGCTGCTCTCTTCCCGTCAACCAGCTACTGATCCAGTCACTCGTCCTACCCTGGAAACCCTGCGCCTCCAATTTAACCCGCAATCTCTGGTGAGGAACGGTATCGAAGGCTTTCAAGAAATCTAAAGAGACGACATCCACGGGGTTCTCCTTATCTCTCTGTTCCGTCACTCAATCGTAAAATTCGAGCAAACGGGTGAGACAATTGCGGCGACTCTTAAAGCCGGGTTGAGTCTCTGATGAGCGCGTTACCTTCAAGGAAATACAAAATTTAATCCCTTAGGATGCTCTCCATGATCCTTCCTGGAAAGCTTGTGAGACTTACCGGGCTGTAATTAGCCGGATTACTTTTTTCACCCTTAAAGATCGGTATGACGTTCGTCAAGTTCCAGTCCCTCGACACTTCTCCACGCGAAAAGCTGTTTTCAAATATAATTCTTAGCGGAACCGAAATTTCCCGAAGTTTTCATTCTATCCTATGGGGCAATCCTATCTAGAAAATATCTGTGATGGTAGTTACAACCCTACTAAGGTTCAAGTGTCTGATAAATTATCTGGGACTATATTCCCATTATCCTCTGAGCTCTACAAAGTAGCAGTCACTCAATCTTTCTTCGCCTGTTCTGAGAGAGATCCTTCTCATGGATTTACAGAGTGAAGAGTAAGTCAAGAAACTGTATGACAGAAAGCTGAATGTCAGCCTTGCACATTCTTAATACTGTATTGAGTCTGACTTGCTTGAACAAGTGCAAAATGAAATTTTTTTAGCAATTCAAGATACCGAGTAAAATCATTCTGAAAATGACATGCCTTCTTGGTGAATGGGCTTTGTAAATTTGAGTCCCAATGCAACAATACAGAATAAAATAGGAATGAATTACTGAATTTCGCCATGTCCATTCGTTTATACAAATTATATTTTCCAGAGCATATTGTAAGAAAAAATCACATCTGCACAAACGATTATAACCCCTCTGTATTAGTGGTTTGTACGGCGCTGAGATCCCCCCGGCGCGGAGCGCGAAAATTCGTGAAAGAAATACTAGATTTAGTACCATTTTTATGTCAAATTTTTGTTACATAATGTAATTCTTGCCCAATTTTGAACTGCGCGAATTCCAATTCAGAATTGCACAAAATGTTTCAGAACTGCACATATCTGTTAAAACTACGCATTAAAATATGCCCTGCTATTTCTAGTGTTACATAAAGAGACAAAAGTTACCGATTTTCAGATAAGTTTTCACGGGATATGCAAGCCCCTCCTTCCCCAGAATCTCTTTGGTCCTCCCAAAAATTAGGCCCTTGCTACGCTTCTAGTTCTACTAAATGCTGGGTTTGCCTTTTTCCTTTCTCTTTTCAATATTAATTTTTCGCACGCTTTTTGCACCTCAAGCTACTCAAACTTGATCGAATTCTCTCCATGTCTCATTTATGGAGTTAAAAATGAGTTCAAGGTTGAATGCTGGCACGCTCCAAAACATCTCAAGGAATCGTGATAGAAGTGTGTAAAAGGACCTTTGACACGCCCTGAAAGACATTCCTGGCTACGTCACTTTGACATGGTGTATCTACCACCGAATTTGAAGGACAGCCACTTCTGCGCAGTGGCGTATTCATACAGAAACGACCGCTACCGTGGTCTGGTGTCAACCGGAACGCAGACCGTAGAGGTTGCTCAGACGTTCAACTCTCTTTGCTGCCTGCTTCGTCGTCGAGTCTTTCGTACCATTTGACAGGAGTCAACGCTTCTGCTGAATCACGTCTGTTTATTTATTCGCATCCTCCTGTTGGCCCCAGCTCTCTTTCTCTACTATCATGGATAAGCCAGTGAGTCTAAGGACCCTGAAAAGCATGTAGGTCGATTGAACTTGGCCTAGGCCAGGTCTTTCAATCTATCAGCCTCTAGCCTGCACATCCCACCTTCTGGTTTGGCGTTAAGTTTCTGCTTTCGCAAATTGTGAAAACTAAAATATGCTTAGGGCTCGATATAACCTTCTACTGTGTTTTTCACTTGAGTCAGACAATTTTTCACCTGATTTTAGCACTCGTGCATGAGGAGCATCCCATGCACGAGTGTCCAAGTCAAGTGAAAAATTGTCTGACTCAAGTGAAAAACACAGTGGACCTCAACATTGATTGAAGCTTTGGTGATATGGTAGCCTGCCTAGAGCATATAGCATCTGCAAAACTGAGCTTGACCCAACTTGTTAATTTTATTAAGGGTTTTTTCTTGCATGGATGGACAGCGTGCTTGCTAATAGGAGTTTCCTTGGGGTTAGTCAGCCATGTGTAGTGAATATAGAATGGGCCAAGGGTCTCTTGCATTGAAATTCAATCAATATGGAGGCCTTGGCTTAGTGCACTTATGTACATTTGAATACTGGACATATTTTTTTTTACCTTGTTCCTCTGAACTTCATTTGCTAATTTCATTGATACCTGTATCATACCTCTTCCTTATGGGATGTGTGTCTATGTTTCATGTGTCCAAGAAATTGCAGCAACTGATGTGGAAGGTGGGAAAGAGACTTGCACATATTTCCAGTTGTAGATTGAATAATCTTAACTTGTGTCTAGCAACCAATTTCCTCCCAAAGGGTAGCATATAAACCAATTCTGAAGAATGTGTCTCGTACATAATATACTGTGCTGCATGATGCATGTTGGGAGGAAGGGCTTTCATGCGGAAAGACTTAGGCTTCCTCAAATCAAATATATATTCTGACAAAGTTGTATGATTCAATCTCAGCAGGATAAGCATTTTATGATCATACTCTGTGATAAGTTCTTTTCTTTAGCTAGGCTTGTGCTAGGCCACAAAGTTCCATTCCTATTTATTCAAAATACTTTCCATATGTACATTGATGTGCATATATACATGTAGTGCATGAAACAAGGTATGTAGTAATATAATTATTGGGGTGGCATCTTCTATAGTGATCTGATCTGAGTTAACAGACATTGAAAGTGACATTCCACGTGCAGCCAAAAAATTCAGTGTGGTTACATGTAGTTTTAGATGACTTAAGGGACCCCACCAACAGACATCTGTTACAGGATAGTGGTCCAATACAATGACCTTAAGAACCTTAAATAAAGGTCAGTGGAGCAAGGTAAAAAAAAAAAGGTGGAACCTTTTGATTGTTTCTCTCCAGTCTCCCATAATGACCTGAACTAATTTTAACCTGTGATTGTCTAACCCTACTTTTCCTGGAAAGAGTTCAACAGTTGTGCTTCAATGCTTCCATATCTACAGAGATCCCCAGTTGCATAGGAACTGAGAAACGACCACTTCCTGCATGTATATTTGGAATATGATTGCTCTGGAACACTTCTTGAGGCAGTTGAGGGTAGAAAAATTGTCCATTTCATCACAATTCAGAGTTCTTTTTTGAGTGACCTACATTATTTGTGTGATGCTTAAGAGCCACTACTTTGTAGAAAAGTTTTTATCTTTGTAAGTAAGATAATTATGTGGATGTGATTGAGCAAACATCTATTCTACCCTAGGTACAGACTTTGAAAGGGACAAATGCTCTTGATCGTTATGACCCATATAAACTAAAATGTAAAAATAAAGGGTTATAGTGGACTTTGGATGTGTTATATCTTAAAATGCATATAAGTTTCTGTGTACTGTTTATTTTCATATATCCTTTGTAGCTCATAAATGAAACTTTCATTTTAAATTGCCTTGAGTTGAGTTGTGAATTGAGGTTTTTAATTACCCTTGACTTGTAGACTTTATATTAATAGATTTGACAAATCAACTTGTGTGAAATCTGTTCCATTACTCCAAGTGCTACTCTGCTGTTATAGCATTATCAGTCACTTGCTGTTCGGGCTTATCTTTTATATCCATTTAAGATCTCCATGGGAAGTGGTGAAGCCATGGCCACAGTTTCTTCATCTCTCAAGAAGCTTCTGCTGACAGAGGTAGAGCCACCCTCCCCAACATCAGGCAGCAAAATCACTATTGTTGGAGTTGGACAAGTTGGCATGGCTTGTGCCTATGCAATTTTGACACAGGTAGATAAGTAGAATCAGGAAACAAAAGTTGATCATTCAAAGAGTAGGTTGGTATTGATGCATGTTATTTCTTACTACAGCATGTCGCCACTGAAATAGCCTTGGTAGATATGAATGCCAACAAATTGAAAGGAGAAATGATGGATCTGCAGCATGGTCTGACATTTCTTCGAAATGTGAGAGTCAATGCTTCTACTGGTTAGTTCCATCATATTTCATATCAGTAAATCATCCATCTCATACCAAGTATCTTGAATGTTTATGTATAAAATCCATTTTCAGAATATTCAGTGACAGCAGGATCTCGAATCTGCATTATTACTGCTGGAGCACGCCAGCAGGAAGGAGAATCACGCTTGAATTTGGTGCAAAGGAATGTGAATGTTTTCAAGACCATCATTCCTCAGTTGGTCAAGTACAGTCCCAATACAGTTCTCCTTATTGTCACCAATCCTGGTGGGTTCCATCATCTCTTCTGTACTTTTAGTAGAATTAATTCATGTTAAGGTGCTAATGTCATTGATTTTTTTTTCAGTGGATGTCTTGACTTATGTGGCATGGAAGGTGAGTGGGCTGCCCAAGAATCGGGTCATTGGGTCAGGAACAAACCTTGACTCCTCTCGTTTTCGATTTCTGATGAGTGAAAAGTTAAGTGTTGCACCATCCTCATGCCATGGGTGGATCATTGGAGAACACGGAGACTCAAGCGGTAAGACTAATATATATATAAATTTTATATATGTACAGGATGAATCAAAAGTCCATTATAATATGTTCATGAGATATTTGAAAACATCAACCCAGTGATGGAAGTTTTTCTGGATGTGTTGAAGAATGTCCTTTGTGATAGCTGCACATTCTGTTCTCTGTGTATTGTGTTTCAATTGCTCCAGATTTCAGGGCCTCAATTCATATACTCTGGACTTTGAATGCCCCCATAAAAAGTCCAATCGAACTAAGTCTTGGGACAGAGGTGGCCATTCCACAGGCCCACAGTACCCAATCATTAGGTAATTAGGTAATGTGACTTTCGTTTTCTATCTTAAACATTGCCAATTTCTTTCAGCTACCTCAGATTTTTATTTGCAGCAGGTTGACTCAATTTTGGTTTGACTAGGTGCCTATAGTGAAATTCTTCACATCCACAGATCTGACTACATGTAAATCCTCCAAATTCAGGAAGAATTAATTCCACCTTTTCCTGTGGTGTGTACTTGACCCTGCCAGCTATTTCTTTTCCTTACCTGGAAATAATGAAATGAACTATTATAAAGGACTTTGATGATAATCTCTGTTTTTATTGGAATGTATTTTACTATGTATCAACATATGAGTCTCATGAGTATGCCTTGTCATTTCTTTTTTAATGTAGTGGCTGTCTGGTCAGGAGTAAATGTTGCAGGTGTCAAATTGTCTGAACTGAATCCTCTTATTGGTACTGCAGAAGATCCTGAAGACTGGGAGGCTTTGCACCAGGAGGTTATTCAGAGGTGAGGGGGCTTTGTATAAGGGTAGCATGCCTGATTTTCACCTTAAGGGTGTTTCTTCATTTCTATCCCTTTCTCTATCTTCTTTCTCATGCCAGTGCATACAACATCATCAAATACAAAGGTTACACATCATGGGCAATTGGAACTAGTGTAGCCATTTTATGTCAGGCCATCTTGAGGAACCAACACAACTGCTATGCTGTCTCTACTTTGGTCAAGGTAAAAAAGACAACTCTAAGTTTTTTTCCTTGTAGGGAAAACATGAATTCTTAATGAGAATGGTGCTGGTTTTCAGGATCATCATGGAATCACAGAAGAGGTCTTCTTGTCCCTTCCCTGCATTCTAGGAGAAAATGGGATCAATTTCATTGTCCACCAAACTCTCAATGAGCATGAATTGAAGAAGCTCCACAAATCAGCTAAAACTCTTCAAGGAATCCAGTCTGAGCTTCAGCTTTGAATCAAGGATATGTACCCATCTTTCTCTCTCTCACATGTCCTGTTGCATTTTTGTGAATTCTCCGCCCAGTTCCATCATTCTTTACTAGTAGTTGTGTTCCTGTAGTCAATATTGTAATATATGCTTTTTAATCTTCATGGGTGGATTGCATAAAACTGACTTTAGTGCAATGGAGCTTTAAACCTCTTTTAGCGCTGCTAAAGGAGGGTTTGAAGCTCCATTATGCTAAAGTCAGTCTTATGCAATCCATCCCCTACTTTATAGTACTGCTAAGGATTTTTTGGAAGGTTGTGAATGCAATTGTCTAGTCATTCCTTTGGATCTAGTCCCTCTGCAATCCTCTTGTCTCAGAATTTTCAAGACCTGCTCCAAATACCTTTTTACCTCAGTTTTATTCTGTAGTTGTGTGTTACCATCTTGTATTTGGCCTCTGTTTTTTTCAAGTCTGCATTTTTATTCTTTGGAGTATGTTTTTGTAATGGTATGTTGTCAATTGTGCAAAATGATATTTTTGGCAGATTTCTGAGGGAAAATATTTTGAGGAAACTCAATTGATTTGATGCTCAGGAGACTCAGACTACAGCACAGAAATTGATTTTACATTGCAGGTTGTGTGGAAGTAATTCATAATGGGGAAGGGGAGTCATTGATTACCTCATCAGATCTTGTTACACTATTTCAAACTTGTTAAACTATTTCTAGTGATGCAGGTCTGCCGAGAATCTCGTCACCTTCCTTACTCATTAGCATGCTCAATGTTTCTGGTAAGACTGGTCATTGAAGACTAATCCTGTTACTGTAAGTTAATGAATCTCTTTTGCAAAGCTAGAGTGAAACCAACCACATGTGTTTTTTGTAAGTGATAATTGTTATAAGGAAGGGTGTCTTTACTGTATCCCAGCATTTGTGAGGTGAAAATTCATTTTGGCATTTATCATGTCTATTGGCTTCATGAAGATTGAGCATGAAGATTATGGCATCTTCAATGCAATTTTTTGCAATTAAAGTAGGGAAATTATGCAAAGTTGAAAATTGATTAGTGTGTGCTATTGGCAATCTATAAAAATAGATGCCTATTGTTTCTTACACCCCACCTCAAGAATGCTAGGGTATGTGTTGTTAAGCTGCTTATATGCATTCATGAAGAATTTAATTTCCAATGTTTCCATCGTTGTTCATTTTCCTATCCCATTCTCTTCCTTTTAAGTGTGCAATATCTTAACAAATGTTGCAATAAATAAATTGCCACAAAAATGTTTACTCTGTCGTTGTGCACATAATGAAGCTACTTTGTGCTCTCCCTCCTGATGAAGAAGGTACATCAACTGTATGAGTAAGTTTAAAAATGGAACAGAATTTGTTGATGTGCTAGAGCACCATAGTATCAGAAGAGATGTGCACTTTCAGATTTCCCATCTACAGTTGAATGTTGATGTGTTGCTCCTGGATGTGAATCAGTATTTGAAAATTAAAACGTATAAATTTACATTTAATAATTAATAGAAGTCATTGAAGAGACTTGAAGATCGGCATCCATCAAGGTCTGATGCGATGAAGAGGACTCATTGCTTCAAAATTTTCTGTCTTCGCTAGGGTGATCAGATTCTTTAGACAGGAAATTTGCGAAGTATTTCATATCATCTCCACATTTCCTAATCTACTTAGCCAACCTGATCCTGACCCCATGTGCAGGAAAGGGAGAACCTCCTTCATGAGCACGATGAGCAAATGGTGAGCATTATCCCACAAGAATTTCGTATCCAGAATCGAATTGGTTTGGCATATCTCTTTTCTCGGTCCTTGTGTTTGTGCTTTTTATGAAAATGAATGTGACTATCTTCTCACGTTGTATGAAGCCTTGTGGATTTCCGTTTGAAGTCTGTGATTCTCAGAAAAATTTGCCAATTTCACTAACTCGTGATAAATAGCATGGAGATGACTTTATTAAATAATTAAAATTTTAAAGGAAAATTGTCGAATGCACAGACCCTGGGTAATGCCATTCACACTGCAAAAATCGAGATTATTTCGATAAGTGTTTTAATTCCATGAGTTATGCTATAAAGTGCTGACAAAACGTTATATGCATCTTCTTATCAGCAGGAACTCCACTTTGATTTATATTTTCAAATGGAACGAGAATTTTGGCGGCTATTACCAGCGTTTTCATTGAGCTCATGGAATTGCCTCGACCCCCAGGGCAGAATTAGGAGATTGAGTACAACATACGAATCAATGAGAAACGAAGGGCCAAGGGCCCATGGAGGGACGGAGAACGGAAGAAAACTACGAATTCTCTCTACATTGCCCTGTTCGAGTCTCCTTGTAAATGTAACCAGCAAAGAGTAGGGTTAAGCGGGCACAGAATTCAACACAGCTGGACGAATGTCATCGTACATTTCACTGTTTCTCCGCAAACCAGATTCCTGATCCGGCGCGTCAAGCAAGACCAGCACGGATTGAACAGAAACTGATTTCTAGCAGACGGCGGGAATTTGAGATGCTGAATCTCAAGAAGGTATCGATGAGTGAATGAGGTCATGAATGCTATGCAACTCCTTCGAACACCCGTTGACTTGTCAACTTCATTCATATGAAGCAATTGGAATGAAAACGAGACCGAAATGTACGTGTTCGATGAAATTTCGAGGAGCACATTATTTGTGTGTACTTTTCGTTATCAGCGTAGAATTGTGCTGATATTATGCTAGACTTTTAAGACAGCTAGTCAGTAGCCCGTGCAAAAAGCACGGAGTAATTTTTTAATTATTCCGTGCAATCATCATCTATTGCTATTGATGCAAAGAGATGAAGATTATTTTATGTGCCTTTGAAATTTAAAACATAGAATGCGAACCAAGTTTCCGAACGTTAGCGGTCTTTGGCTACGTTATGGACTCTTGCTCACAAAATCGCGCTGTGCGCGCGCATACCACCGACCACCATCACCACCACGGATCAGATAAGTTTTTATTATATAGATTTCCGAAAATAAGCGGTTCTTATTGAGGGTCAGAATTTCAACAAGCTGATAGGATGCTGGTGATGAATGAGAATTGGGAACCCAACACGTCGCATCGCTTTTGCCCGCCGCGCAACACAAAATCGAATTGAAACTGGAAATTGATTTTGTATTCTATCTTCGCCTAATAAGGCGTGTGAATAAAATTGGCACGGCCTTCTCGTTCGAATTCACTGGCAGTTATACGATTGAGAGAGAGTCGGAGAGAGCATTTCTTGAGGCAAATTAATGCTGGAAGACAGAATGATTATTTATGATGTCGCCTCAGGTAGGAAAAGCGTAACTACGAATGAATATAAATAATGAAGTGGTTGTATCAATAAAGAGAAAAGACCTGATGAAAATGACTATAGCTAGAATAAGTCATTGTTGCGAAGGCTGAACTAAGACAAGAATGAAATACTGCCACCCCATGATGGCTAAAATGAATATGGTAACTAAAGCTATGCATGGTCCAGACTGAACGATGAAACTAAAATGTAAACTAAAATACAAAGGGCTGAAGAACTTCCTTACTCTCATCTGTGCTCATGCAATTTCTTCATTCTCTCCAAGTCGACAACTTACAAATTTCGCAACTCCCCATAACATGAAGGTTTCTGAAGTAGTTAGATTTTATAGGAAAGTTTTATTTATAGTTGTGAATTAATCAAGTTGGAAGCTTTTTGTTCTTTTTCCTATATAGTATCTCTTATATTATTTCATGATTGATTATAACTGTATTTCTCAAACTATAAGTCGCGAGGGGGTTACAGGGTGATCTCGAGACTTCATGAGCTGAGAGATGCAATGTTACGTCGCGTAATGAAAACTAATTAAGAAGAATCTCTGTATCATCGTCTCCGTCTTTAGGATGGAAACCCAACCAAAATGGAGAACCGCAAACCGGGGTTTCGGCCTGTGGTTTATATAGCATACTCATGATGTAAGGTGTCTCCTTCATTACGTCACCCACGCACCGACTTCAGCAGATTCCTCTGACTTCCTGGCCGGTCGATGCTGATAAGTATTTCGAGAGAGTACTCTACCGTAGATAGGTTTCGATGCGGTCCATCGAGTCCATCTGAATCAGTGAGAATTGACGCAAGCAGGTGTTTCCATCACGCGAAAATTTGAGGGTAAGGAGCATTAGGATGGAGAAGGCTGAAGGAGGGTGTTGCAGCTTGGGTCTCGAGTTGCATCAGGTCCTGCGCTTCGACTCCTTTCGTCGTCCAACGGAGAAGCCTAAACATTTCAATGGATACGTAAGTTATCGGTCGTGCGTCCCGGACCTTATTTAACCTCGTTTCTCGGACCAGCCTGACGTCAGTCACTTCAGCTTCTTTTCAGAATTTCACTTTACTCCACTCTTCAACAGTGAGTTCTTAAAGTTCGATTTTGTTCCATTCTTGCGGCACAGTCTCAGCAAGCCCGCGAAGACGGATTCTGGGAACTTTTCCTGTTAGATTGCATGTCTCAACTTTCCGGAGCGCAATGGTTAAAAGGAATATTTGTTCAGTCGAATGAAAGTGACCTTTTACGGGCTTTTACATTTAAATTCTTAGAGGCATAAAATCGCCTCACCTATAAAGCACCTAAATGTGACAAATCATTTTTGCGATAGTTTCGACTGAAAGGAGCTTCGTAGTCACACCCACTATCCTACGTTATAGAAACATTGCAGTCTCGTCTTCGTGTAACAGAGTAAATCGTCCCGAAACTGACATTTCTCAAGGAACGACTGATCAACATTTTCTCAATCGAGAAAAACTCTGCACTCGTGCACATTTCACATCCTGATGGTCCTTTGATTCCCCAAAACTTAGGTAAACCCCTCCGTGAATCCAAATACCGCCCGAAACGTTTCAAGAATCCTCCGATCATCGATCATACGTAAGTTAAGATGTTGCATGTAGGAATGCAATTCTCCTACTCCGATCCTTACGTTAAATGCTCCATTCAATAACCTGCTCTTTCCGATTCCATTTGTTTTCGCTTGTGGTGATATTCTGGCATGCTCTAAATGTTATTTATATATTTTTTGGAGGGGGAGAATTTCTCCATGTTGTCCTATCCTATGTGGTCTATGACGTTTGACAACGGTGGATTCGCTCTATTTGCACCATCCCTCCTACCTCGAGTAAAACACGTCATCATCACTTGAATAGAAAAACAGGGAGAGATGTGGAAAACACGAAAAAATCGGATAGAACATGAAGTCTAAGGGTGATGCAATCCAGCGAGATTCTGGATAAGGCTGAGCTCAGCCTCAGCCTTCCGTCGATCGATGAAGGCCCGCATGAAGCATGTTACCTTCACCCCTTGGTTCAGAGTGGTTTTGCCGTGTAGCCACCTTCCATAGCACATGCATGCAGTGGCGACTCTTCAGGGAAGACAAGGAAAGCCCGACTTCCTCAAAAAATTATTAAGGAGCACTTTCCCATACAACTTGGAAATATCCATTAAGATATAAATTATCTGAAAGGAATATCTCAGAACCACTGGAATCATCTTCAATTGACGCAACCGAGCGACGAGCAACGTTCTCTAACAGTTGACACATGTCCAGAATCGCAGGAAATGAAGTAGAGAAGGCCCAATCTAACACGCAATTTGATTTGAGTCGCGAATCACTGTTAAAATGTTGGATAAGCCATTTGATCCCAGATTCACCTCCAAATACAGGTAATGATTGGTTCGACCCAGATATGAAGGATTTTAATTTTACGCGAGATTCTGATGGGCGGGTTCAGAGTTTTAAATCTTTTATTTTGGCAAATCTTTAACCTTTTTTATTCTTCTCTTAGAATGCTGGACCAAACCCCGGGCTGAACATTGCGAGACAAACATTGCATCGGAACTATTGGAGTACTGCACGTGTCCCATCCCCTTCCCTCCAGTGTACCTGCTCAGCCTAATGTTCTTCCAGTAGTATAGAATTAAAGAACATATGGCTTTATGGTTATTATATTTTCTGGTCGTTACAGAAGAGTTATAAAAAGAAAAGGAATAGATTTTTATTTGAAATGTGAAAGATTACATTCAGTTGGAAATTAGAAAGACTCAAGTTGAATTAGGTTTAGAATTCCAAAGACTGATCCTGACTACTCTGATTACGCTGATTAATAATTTGGATTTAAATTGCCTGGGAATTATCTCATTAAAACCTGAATTTATCATTTCAAAGGAATGAAGATTCAGATTAATTATAATCTCATTTTAAAAATTAATATTTCGATATTTCTAGGGAAGTAGAACCTTTGAAATTACGGTAAATTTAACTCAACTCCAAGATGATCCTCCTGCGATAAATTCTGAAAGATTTTGGTCCCATGCTGAAGCAAAGAAGAGATGTCATGCGACCGCTAAGTCGCTGCAAAACTCCATTGCAGATGAGGTACAAAGAATATCAGCTGATATGTCCAGAACGAAAGGTTTGTGAAGATGTGACGAACAGAAATGAGGTCAGATATGTTGTAACCAGTGAGATTCCATTTCATTCCCTGCGATTGTTTTACAGTCTGAAGAGAAGGGATAAAAGACTAAAAATGCTGCATCTTCCAAAAACGATGAAACTCCACAAGCGGAGCCCACGCAAGACCTTGGAAAAAGCTTGTCATTTCTCAATAGGAAAAGGATAGAACTTATTTTTTTTTAACACTAAGTTTTTATACACGAGAGCAGGTACTGTCCTTGCCACCTGTATTGCGCATGAGCGGGTTCCTTCCAGCAAGCTCTTGCACGTATTTAGGCCCTTTTGTCTCAAGTAGAGAGCTGCTCGGTCATTCGAATTCACATCGCCAATTCAAATCTACGCAGTTGCCAAGGGAGGTAAAGTCACAAGATCTATTGCACATAATCATGATATTCGCTAAGTGGGCTAGATGTGATTTTGTTCGGGGGAAGTTCCGAAAATTGCAAGGGGAGAACGTCGTCAGACTGATACTTTTCTCGGATCAGATGCTCCTCTATTCACCCTCAGGTTTTTCATGATTTCCGCTCTACTTTCATTTCGACTCAATATACTCCGCCAACTCGAAACCTTTTCTCGTTCGGCCTTTTATTTGCTACCTGCCACTTCAAGAAGTGCGACTCTTCGGGCGACAAGACTGACGACCTATACTTACCTTCACCGCTTCGTGCCCCCATTAAGACTATAATGAATTCGTGTTCGTTATGAAGCTCATGTGCTGGCCGCCCCAGATTTTTCGTTCTCGAGCTGCCACTGGTAGCATGGCTCTGGAAAAGTAGTTTCGTTCTGAAGCCACAATGATCGTTTGGTTGGTGCTCTTATCTAGCGGCAGAAACAAGAACTTGGGTTGGTGCTACAGCTGACAGCAGAAACAAAAAGTATGAATATTTACATATAATTTTTCATTAATTTGTGGCTCAAAAACCTCCATTCACTCAATAAATCACCTTTGAATGTGACATGTCCACGGAGAAGCGCCAAGAAAAAACCATTTCGTCCTGCCAGGCCAATTCTACCTCGAAACGGGAACCTAGACGGACGGAATTCTATTCGTGTGTCCGTCAAGGGAGACGCAAGAGCCTAGAAAGGGGGATTCTTCAAAGGACAGAAGGAGTGAAATCGGAAAGAAGAAAAATGTCTAGTTTGGGCCATAAGAGACCAGGCGATTTGGTGAAGGAAACCCTGCTGACAAAGATGAAGACGCCGTCGGGATCCTCGGGCAGCAAGGTGACCATCGTCGGAGCCGGACAAGTCGGCATGGCCTGTGCCTTCACCATCATCACCCAAGTATGTGATATCTTCTCCACTTTTAATCCATCTCACCGAAGGCTTCACGTGTCGATGGTACCCAGCGTAAGAACATCGTAAAATAGCATTTAGCGTCGGAGATAGCTCTCGTGGACGTCCTGGCGGATCGTCTTGAGGGCGAAATGATGGATCTTCAGCATGGACTCACCTTCCTCAAGTACATGAAGGTTCAGGCTTCCACAGGTACAGTCCAACTCGACTGTGTCGATTAATAACTAGTCGCAAGCAAGCAGGGCCGTAAATAAAGGGGGGGGGGGTCACCTGCCCCGCATCTACGGAAGGGGGCGCCGAGAATGGAGGGGGGCGAAGCAAGCGATAAGGAAATGATGCAGCGAAAGATGAAAAGGAAAAATGTGTTTGAACAGCGAAAAGCTAGTCATAAAATGATGGAATGGAGTTTCGACTCTCGATACACATTCACATGTCCTCGATGCGTATCCCAACTTGGAGATCGCTCTCAGGATTTTTCTTACCCTCTCCTCAATTGCTTCATGCAAGAGAAGCTTTAGCAAACTTAAGCTTATCAAGACGTGCAGCCGATCCACGATGGACCAAGAAAGGTCTCCAACCCTTGCAATGCTCTCCATTGAAAATCAAGTAGCGTAAGAATTGTGACCATATTATTGACATCTGTATCTCGAAAAGCAAGGAAAGCAGTGCTGTAGTTATTGAGGGAGCCCCATGAACGTACCAATGAATGCTCATAGGGTTAGTCATGAGTTCATGACTATTCCGTATACTTGAATAAAAAGACACCGACTGGGCTTTGCCATTCAGATTCACTTCAGTTGAGGGGGTGCAAACTTAGACGTGTACACGTAGATATCAGTTCAAGGGACGGGAGAACTAACAGGACATAATGATGAAAAAAGCCATGAGGGGGGGGGGGTTCATGATATCCTACTCAAGGGGGCTATACGGGGTAATTACGGCCCTGCAAGCAAGTTACAGAATTAAATTAATATCAGAGGGACCTATCATGCAAACTTGTTACTTGTGTCAATTTTGTGGCTGTGTATCTGGAAACTCATCTATAATCTTTCCGAAGTGACTTGAGTAACTTAATGAGTAGTTACCAAGTAACTTATCCTTCCTAAATGAGGCTTTCTTGGAATGAGGACAACCTTTCATTGCAAAATTACGGTTTCCATTGCTTCCAGTGAGGAAAAGTCATTTTATGTGGCAGCATACGGAGGCTCGTCAGTCAATAAACAATGTGCCGCAATGCATTTAAATGTTTTCTCCCACCATCCAAACTGAATTTATGTCTCAATTTACTTACTTATGCCTTTAAGTAACGCTCTCAAGAGTTTCATTCACAAAAAATTGTATTACAGAGATGCTGAGTAGATCAATTTAACCTGACCTCAACTGTTCGTGCGTCCAGATCGCGAGAATAGACTTGGTGATTTGGAAGGCCGTAGTATCCCGGGTACTACGAGGGTCACTCAATAAGTTATCTACCTGAATAAGAAAGAAACATCCGAGGGGAAAAATAACTCTTTATTTTTCAATGTAGTCACCTTTTAACTCAACACACTTATTCCACTTTGATTCCAAGGATTTTATTCCCTGGGAATAGAAGTCAACTTCTTGTCCATCAAACCAATCAGAAACGGCAACTTTCAGCTCTTCATTGCATGAAAATCTTTTTCCCCGCAAAATTTTTTCAAGTGTCTGAACAGAAAATAGTTACTAGGAGCCAGATCCGGGCTGTAGGGAGGATGATTCAGCTCCTGAAAGCCACACTCCTCATTGCTGCCTGAACTTTCCATGATTTGTGGACGGGCGCGTTGTCATGGAGAAGAAGGACCCCCCCTTGACAACTTTCCTCTGCGTTTTTCCTCGATGGCATCATGTAAATTTTTCATGGTGGTAGCATAGGAATCGCCAGTGATTGTATACTCGTCTGGCATGAACTCGAGCAGCAGTAGTCCCTCGCTGTCCCAAAACACAGTGGCCATAATCTTTCCTGCAGGTTTCTGAACACGAAATTTGCGAGGCGTTGGCGATCCCTTGTGCTTCCACTGCATGGACTCCTGCTTGGTTTCGGGATCCCAGTGATGAACCCAAGTTTCATCACCAGTTACTATTCTGGGAAAAAAAGTTTCCCCGATTTGTTTAGAAAACTCCAAGTTTTCATTGCAGATGTCAGATCTGTTCTTCTTCTGAGCTGGAGTCAGCATTCTTGGGACCCATCGATAACTGACTTTGGACATGTGTAATTTTTCATGAATAATGTGAATCACTGTGCCCTCTGAAATCCCCAGTTCATGAGCTGAAACAGAGACTTTGGTGCGACGATCCTCCAGTATCGCACTCTCCAATTTGTCACACGTTTCCTGATCAGAAGCCTCCACAGGGCGCCCCGGCCTTGGGTCATCTTCGATTGACTCTCTTCCCCACTTAAACTGCTTGCTCCAAAATTTAACTCGGTAATAAGAAGGCGAAGACACACCATAAACGATAGACATACGTTCATGAATCTCCTTAGGTGTTTTCCCTTCTTTGGTGAGGAATTTGATCACTGAACGATGTTCGACTTTCGTCAAATCCATGACACAGACTCAGGAAAAGAAATCTAATGCGCTACCACTTTGAACGGACTTGAGCCACTGAGCTGGTATAGTGGTGGGGCACTCACGAGACCTGTCGAGACATGTCACAGCAGGCACAGGGCTGTTGCTCATCCCTTTCATATTCAGGTAGATAACTTATTGAGTGGCCCTCGTACCATAATAACCTTCTATTAAGAGAGACCAAGATGAACCAAAACACACGTGACGCTCTCTGCTCGGGAGTTCCTTGCTGGATTGGTCGTCTCCCATGATAATCAGGACCCCGACAGTCGTTGTGCTTGTAGGGTGACTATCGATGAGTTGGCTACGGTGGTAGGGCGATCCAATGTTTCTGGGTACGTCGGACCCCATCGTACAACGTCTAGACTCATCGGTTGGCCTACCGCTGACTATGGCGTATCTTCGGTACTAGCCCTCAGGTCAGTCCAGAAGCGAAACCAAGAGTTGAACGACACAGGCAACGGACTTTAGATGTGGGTCTGTTCTGATACGTGGGGAGCAAGGAGCCAGAAATCGTGGAATAAGCTAGTATACGACAACTAAATGTAGACGACTAAGCATCGACCGACAGGAAAGGTACAGGTTCCATCGCCCTAGACCAATTATTTTCAACTTCTTCAACTTGATTTTTAACTGGCACTTCTGGCTTTTTGTCACTGGAACACGTCAAATATTGTTAAATGGCAAATATCAATAAGGATGATAAAAAATAATAATTTTTTTTTAATCCTGCCATGTAGATTAGCTGCGGATTGTTCACAACTCCATGGGGTTCTAGCATACAAATCCTCAACTGCTTCAAATTGCCTCTTCTCTTGAGAAATTATTTACGGTGCACACAATTCATAATGGGTGCCCCTCTGGAACTGGTGAAGTTAAAGTACCTTGGAATCTGGTCCTCGAGTGATGGGCGTTATTGAAACGAGATTGACAGTAACATTTCCAGAGCTTCAACAATTTGCAGGAACTCTAACGGGGCGTTATTGCCAAATCGGAAATTTCCATAGAAGCAAAAGTCTCGGTTTTTGTGCTTATCTCCTCACCCTCACCTATGGCCATGAACTTTGTGTCATAACCAAAAGAATCAGAGAGAATACAAGCTGCCTCAACGAGGTTCTTGTGGCGTGTGGCTGGTGTTACGCGAAGTGAAAGGTTGCGGAATGCCCCCATCCATGAGAACCTTTAGGTCTAGCAGCTACTTCGGATCGAAGGATCTCAAGTACAATTGTTTAGACACGTCTGCCGCATGCCCTCGGAGAGTCTCCCTAAAAAGGTCTCTGTGTCCAAGACGGAATGACTATGTAACAGAGCTCGGCATCCCACCTGCTAGGTTCAAGTCGTAGGATTAGGAACGTTGGAAGACGTTCTTGGGCTTGCTTTCAGCCGCGACCTAAGTACGGTTGAGATGGACAGCCTTGAATATATATCCATGTATATCAATATAACGTGACGGAGGTAACCCGTTAGTAACAGTAACTTTGAAGTTGATTGTGTCGCATTTCAAAAGTAACTTAACCAACACTGCTGCAATGCATCAATTGCTGTTACCTTGATGATAGACATTGATGAAAACGACGTGACGGTCAGATTACAGCATCACGGCCGGATCGAAGGTCTGTGTGGTGACTGCAGGATCGAGGCAGAAAGAAGGAGAATCCAGACTGAATTTAGTGCAAAGAAACGTGGGGATCTTCAAGCAAATCATACCCCAATTGGTCAAGTATAATCCGGATGCTATCATCCTGGTCGTTAGCAATCCTGGTGCGGCTGAAAGTCTTTCTCTCCCTCGTTCTTTCTCATTACATCAATTTCGTCTCTTCTTCTCTATGCCTTTTTCTCCCTTCTCGTCAGTTGATCTGTTGACCTGGGTGGCGTGGAAATTAAGTGGGCTGCCATCCCACAGAGTGATCGGATCGGGAACGAATCTAGATTCCTCCCGCTTCCGAGTTCTCATGAGCGAACGATTGGGAATGGCTCCTTCTTCGTGTCATGGATGGATCATCGGCGAACATGGTGACTCCAGTGGTAACGTTTTTCTTGTGCCTCATCCATCATCGAGATGTTATAAAAGAATTGCTTTTAGATACTGCCTAGTGTTCAATTGATTCGTTCGTGAATTGACAGTGCCTGTTTGGTCGGGCGTGAATGTTGCCGGGGTTCGACTATTGGATCTCAACCCTAAGTTCGGAACCTCTGAAGATCCTGATAAATGGAATGAAATTCACATGGACGTCGTCCAGAGGTCCTCTCCACCTCCTCCCTCCCTGCTGGTCTTTCACCCGACAGGCATAACGGCGTTTACTTTCCAATTTTGTCCCTTATTAACTATTTTTTGGTTCTCCCTTATCATGGATAGTTCCTCTCATTGCCTTTCGAAAAACGTTGCCTTGTCTCCTTCCTTTCTCCAGCTCGATCAACTCGATGCCTTAAATGCAATTTCCTCGTATTTCAGTGCTTACAAGATAATCCAGCTGAAGGGCTATACATCGTGGGGAATCGGGGTCTCGGTGGGAGTGATATGCCAGGCCATTCTCTCCAACGTCAGATGTGTCCTTGCTCTCTCCACTCTCGTCAAGGCATTCCCTTATTTAATACGTTTAGCGATCAATTAAAAAAGGAAAATCCTCTCCCAGAGATGGCATGACGCCGTTGGCTTTTTTTTTCAGGGTTTCCATGGGATCCAGGAAGAGGTGTTCCTTTCCTTGCCCTGCGTTGTAGGGGAAAATGGCATCAACTATGTCGTGAAACAAACCTTAACTGAAGACGAGAGGAATAAACTTCAAGAATCCGTGAGAACCATCGACGACATCCAGAAGAAACTCAAGCTTTAAGACTCCGATTTCATGCTCCGTTACACTGATCTGGCATCATTCTCAGCGTAATAAATTCAACTTTCATCCAGAGACCAAAGACTTCCAAGCTGTATCTCGAATGCATGGAAAAAGACGGCCGATAAAAGGTGTCAATGTAAAAAAGGATTTCATTCTCTTGATCGGATCTATGCAGTAAATAGATTGCCACATATTTTCATAATGGCAAGAATATATCATATGGTCCACCCTGAAACTAAGAAGGACCTTGGAGAATACAGTATCCTTCTCTGGAGACAGGAGATTTAAAAGAAGAAATGGGAAGGGATTGACAAGCCTTACCTAAAACCTTCGTCAACAGAGATGTCTAGACAGTGATGCACTTGCCTGAATGCAATCAGGAAACCCGGTCGATTTCGACCCTCGTCTGAGTGGAAATGGAATGTCATGCTCCTTGCTCCCGGCTGATACAGAGCCAGCCCTGCATAAACAGAAATTACATATATCTATATTGCTGAAATCTCTCTACACTAAGTATGAAAATGTTTTGGAAGAAAGACAGTTTTCGCCCGAACAGTGAGCGGATGAGGGTGGCCACAGCGTAAGCCTCTCTCGCACTTATCACAATAGCACAAAGCATTAGCTGATTAAGGCTCGCTTCTATGCCACTCCTTGGCAGCCAGTGCATTGTGTTCGATTAAGGTGGAGATGGCGATGCTCGGGTAACCAACATCCTTCTCACTACCGAGCAGTGAGAAGTTCTTCCTAGTGTGAAGCAGGTGTGGAGATTCCACACATTCCACGAAGTAGTGTCTCAAAAAAGAGGGGCCACTTTTTTTTCAAGCCTCCATTCTACTTTTTATTATCTCCATATTATTTTGACACTTTCACTTTGAAAAATTATTGCACTTGAAGCACTGGATGAAATCTTATTCACCAGAACTGAAATGTGTAGGAAAGCATGAACCTTGCACGATATCGGATTGAGATATTTAAGAAAATAAAATGGCCTCCTTTCCTTAGACAGAGTGTAGTGTCATTGACTATACCTCCCTTCCACCAAGATGGTCAAAGGCAAGAATACTGGACATGAATCAATAATGAAAAAAGGAAAGATATAATGTTCCCAGGGGCATTCGTAATCCTGTCATGATGTCTTTTTTTTTTTCCTTGTCAAACATTCTGTTTTATTTTTATTTTATTTTTATTTTTCTTAATTTTTTTTTCTTTTTGAGTGGGAGTCATCGCATCAACCTAGTCTCCTGTCCCAACAAGCATGAGAATACAGGGTGTTTATATAAGAACACCCTCTATAAAGAATGGCTTGAATTCGGTTGACTCTTTCAGTCGACAACCTTGAGCAAGGAAACAGGTGCTCTCCTTTCACAATCACATCTTCCAGGTTCCGGGTCCAAGAACTCATTCAATTCTTATGGGCACGGCAAGGGAATAAAGTTGGAGTTTCCACACATGGAGTAGATCACAAACCATGTCTCGTACTTACTGGCAACTGAATCCATCAACCAGAATACAGCCGCATCATTTATCATCCCAGAGATGGTGATAGTTGACGCATGTCAATTTAATTCCTGTCCTGAAGGTCAACAAGAACACAGCCTCATAATTGGTTTGATATCTTTATGTACTGTTGAAGTGACAGGCTTAAATGAAATTTCACTTAAATTTTAGTATTTATATACACTGTTTTTAATTCGTTCATTAATATTTAAGGGAAACTGGGAGGAGGGAGGGGGCTGATGTAGCAGGATACTCTACCTGACGAAGAAGACGCCCCCCCCCCCCACCAAAGAATTCTAAATTCCACATATGGTATAAGACTCTAATGTTAAGACACCATTAAAAATGTATTTGAAGAATGTACGCACCTGTTGTGTTTAGAATAATTAAAATATGCGTCAGGTGAATGGTAATTAAAGAAAGAAACGGACAGACGGCAATGACACTCAAGATAGATCGATTGCCGGTTGAGATTGGTGCTGATGTTGCATCGTTACATTCTCGATAAGGGTGACCGACACATCACCGGTTTTCACCGGAGACACCTGTCCTTTTTTTGCTCGCCTCCGATTTCAACTCCTGATTGGATCAAAAGTATCCGGCTTTTCACCATCATAATTATTTATTGATTAGATTGCGCTTTCCTTGCAATCTTCATGCCTCATCTATAAAGATGTCAGTGACCATCGTAAACTAAGCTAATATGCTAAAAAAAATAAAAGGGAGGGGGAATCCTCGACCGGTATGTAAGATCTCTGATATTTTCCAAGATAGCAATTACAAGCGATAGATACAAGGATATTCGTTTCGGCGAATATTAGGAAGAAAATGCCTTTGAAAACTTTTTAAAATTTCGTCGCACTGGCGAAAATAAACAATGGACAGTTTGTACTGACGAAAAGTGAATCAAAATTCTGGAAATCCAGATGAATTTCTTTCTCGCCATATTTTCATCAAATTATGCCAATGCATGCACTAGGATATTTTACGTTCTATTGCATTTAAAAGTGAAAAACTTTTTAAAGTAATTTTTTTTATCTGTTAGCAAGAGATACAAATTTTTTCATGATATATGTCATAAAAGTTTTGCCTACTTTCTTTAGAACGCTGAGACTCAGGAATGGGTCATAACAAAATTACAAAATGCAGGATTGAAGCATCATTTCTCGAATGCATATTACATTTGATCTGTCTAATTTTGCAAGACAGATGGAGAAAACAGGTCGTTCGACTTCAAATACATCTGCTCCAACTGATGGAAATATGCTCGACTGCAATTGGCAATACATTGTATTTTTTGGCTAAATTTTTTCATTAGGATGGAAATTTTTTTAACGTGACATAAATTCTGCTACATTGATTTTGATTGTGGATTTGGAAAAATGCAATTAAGCCAATATCATCAAAAGAGTACAATGATATTTCCAAATACAGGGTGTCACAAAAGACCTTGACTATTTTTGTGTTCTCAGCTTTTCTGTCTAAACGGGTCTAAACTATTGAAAAAAGTGTATGGATTATAACCTTGCAAAGGAGCATCCTTTGAGGCACCATGTTGAGTTTACAAGAGCAAGTTGATGTTGTGACATGAAAGATACAGAAAGAAACCTGTGACAACATTCGCACTCGTTTATACCGCAATTCCACAAGGTTGAGCCAAAAAACATCGTCATTTAAAACCTTGTCTACAAGAATGCGATGAACTATGCTTGGGACATCCAATTGCATGAGTTGCATGTTACTTATTTGACCTGAACGTAAAGGCTTCCCTCAGCATCCACTGAGTTCAGTGATGTGAACAGTCAACCATTCTGCAGTTCATCATGCATGTACTCGATTATTATTATTATTATTTGACATGGTTTTACACAGTAGTGTCGTTTGATCAAGCCTTACGGAATCTCTTCAAAACAGGACTGTTTCGTAGAAAATCGATTCGCCGAAAGTTCCGTTCCGGACAGTCGCTTCGCCGAATAACCGGTTTTGGTCAGGAGAGTCGTTTCTTAGAAAGTTATTTGCTAGAAAAGACCTGTTAACACCGGCCGAGCTGAAGGTCTTTCAGCCCTGACGGCTTCTAGACATTACTTGCAGAAGCTTGCACAGCGACGGTGCCATTTATTTTATGATTTCCTCAATGGAATTAGCGACTTGGAAAGTGGCCAGCATCAGTTAAAGGTGGGAGGCTATATATTCAATACAAACAAGAAGGAACGGAAGGGTACAGTGGCGTTGCATTCATGAGGGTGCTCTGTGATCGCTACTAGGGATAGAATGGATTTCGTAAAACGGCCATCTGAATTTCACGATCGTGCTCCCGACAAAGGAGAAATAGTGAACTATCGGAAGCGAACTGAAGGAAGCCACTAAGAGAAGCTCAAAACCCGCTGCTGCCATTACTGAAACGGATGCAGACCTGGACCAGACGGGCAATGCACTTCATTTTGACTTTTAAAAGGAATTTTGGCAAAGGTCTAATAAATAAAAAGGTATTCATAGTGCTAAGCTTTTCTTCTCGAAACAGGCACCGAGGATGCTTGTTTCTATTCTGCGAAGCGTTACCATTTCTAGGAAACAGTCGTTCGGCGATACAGTCTCACCTGCGAAACGACTTTCTGCAAAACGCCCCCAACCCCTTTTCGATCAGCTTCTCAAATCTCTATCTCCACAGTTGCAAGCAAGTGAATGGGTATTGAATTGAGGTGAACTATTGAAGTCGGTGGGACTTGCTTTAATCTCTACTTGACCAAGGTAATTTTTGTTGCACCCTTGGGCGAAAGGGGGGGGGGGGGGGGGTTTTGACCCACAAAACAATGGATATCTTTTCAAAATGTCAATATCCTGGAAGGATATTTTCAAATATATTCCGAATAACAATTATAATTTGTTTTCCAGAAATTTCCACATTTAGTAGACGAGAGCAACATAAATATGAGTTTTGGGTCAAAACGATTCCCTCCCCCCCCCCCCCCCTTTGGCCAAGTCAGGTTCAAGAGTTAAAGCAATCGTCGTCACGGCTGAATAGGCTATCAATGGGTCGTTAAGTATTCAAGAGCTTTTTTTCCGATATGACAATTGAGCGAATGTCAACATGCTTGACCTTGCTGCTTCCTCTGCGCAGGATCTGACTCGACCTAGCCTTGAACAGTCAGCAGGTAGGCGCTAGTCAGATACACATGTTCGTTTTGCATAGCGCAAAAAAAAAAATACTCGGGCTATGTTACCGGGTTACCAATTCCATTGAAATTTTCCATCCAGAATAACCAAGAGATATTTTGCTACAGGAACTGATCGAAATTTCCAAGGAGGCGAAACTTCCGATTTCACGAGCGTTAACCTCTCCACAATTACCTATGACCATGAACTGTGGGTAATAACCGAAAGAACCGGGTAACGGATGCAGCTGTATCAATGAAGTTCTTGCTGTGGGTGATCCACGTTATGGCAGTGGAATGCTACGCCAAGTAAAAGGAAGGGGAGTACCTCCATTCTTGAGAACCTCCAAGTCGAGTAACTGCGGCAACTTCTTTGGGAAATCTCAGGCCCATTGGTTTGGACACTTGTCTCTGGAATACTCCAGAATAGAATTTCTCATTCTAAAACTTTCGGCAAAGGATCAGTCGGTAGGTCTTGTACTAAGTGAAATTACTACACTTGCGTCCAAAAGAAAGTTAAAAGGTAATATAGGGCTCGGTCGCGTGGTATGAGTTGTGATGGCATTTCATCTGTCTTTTGCTGAACAGGTCAACATCGCCTGAACATTATTAGTGTGTACTCGCCAACCTCTGAGCGTTGTGCACGTGTCACGTCAGGAATATACCTATTTAGGTTTTCTCCATGCCATATGTAAAGTCCAGATTTCCATTGGTTAAGAAATGGGTTGATTCCACTGTGCATGTCATGCCGTCTCCGAAAACATCAGAGATATCTCTAGGCTAACGCAGCAACAGAGGGACCGGGCGATTAAAATACTTTAAGAGGGTGTAACACAACAGGAGTAGCGCGGCGATTCCGATGTGCTCCAGTTGCCTATACCGGATTGAATCAGCGCTTCATCAAAACTTACAGAACACTTGTTCTTGAGAATCGCTACATCTCTCAAGGTCAATTATTCTGCTAATTTGTTCCAAAAGGGTCCAAGAGGGTGTAAAACCTGTTGTGTTAATCCTCTTGAAGCATTTTAACCGCTCCGACGCTCCGACGTGCGCTGCGCTCAAAGGTTGATGAGTACAAGCTATAGATGTTCAGGCAATGTTGCGTTGTTCAGTAAAAAACATAAGATACCATCATAACTCCTACTACACAACCGAGTCCTAAATTACATTGTATCGTTTCTCTTGGACGCTAGTGTATGTTGCTCGGCTTTGTCACTCGAGGCTCGGCATTCCATCTGCCGAGCTTGAGTCCGTAGCCATGGATCGGAAACATCCGAAGATGCTCCTCCGCCTGCTTCAGCCAAAGACCTCATTGAGGGTATGTCAGGAAAACGGCTGAGAATCGAGCAGGTGTTGGACGTAACCCTTATCCAGGCAAGGTATTTTGTGACAAAAGCGGGCAAGCGTAAACATTTTAAGAATTTTTTTTCCTTAAAGGTAAATCAAAACTTTATGAACTCGTTTTTGGATCTATGGATAACTGTCTATAAAAGACACGTTAAATTTGCAGAAAATTTTGGCAATTTTCCCAGAGAATAATGCAATGAGATATACCATGGGGAGTCCAATGGACTCCCGTTGCCCGGATAAGTTTTAAAGCAAAAGTCTGGGCTGCCTTCTATCCCATTCAATTAGGCAACAGGAGGATTCAAATTTAATATCGTACTATGTCTCTTGATCTCATCTGTGGAGTAATGGGATGGATGACTCACAGGTGAAGTTCATGGCGCCACACATGAAAGCACAGCTGGGCATGTGGAAAAAATCCGCGCAGGCACCCAGACCTCCTGGGATTCGAAGAGGTTTCTCCACGTCGAACTTTACCGTTTTCATCTCCACGCCGCACACGAACGGATCCGCCCTGTCCGCAAACAATTGCCATCACCATCACCACAATACCACCATCGATGTCATCTTCTACGTTTCAAACTACTTTCAAGATGAATCGCACCTCTGAAACTCGTAGATGCATTCCATGTTTGGAGGATAAGATTTGGGGTAGCCGGGTGTGAAGATCGTGCCTCGGAAATCTTTTATCCTCGTCTCACATAGGAAGTCTTGAGACACCCCTGGAATCGGGGTGGGTCTTGCCGTCAGAAACGGTCCCGAGCATATCTAATCAAATGATACAGAAAAAATCAAGGGGAAGAAACACACAGCCCCATGTGCACGATGAACGTTTTGAGAACCTGAAGCATTTCGTATCGGATTCGGAATCCCCGACGTCTACCGGTGTCGTCGCTCACGAATCGAAGTCGGATCGAAACTGCCCCCTCTTGGAACAAGTACTGATCTACGAAAGAGGGTGGGGCAAGCAAAAATAAGTCGTGAGATCAAGAAACCCTTGTTTAGGAAAGTAAGAAGAAAGGAGAGGTGTACAGGAAGTGCCACGTTCTTGACCGCAGAGGCGGGCGGAAGCAGAAGGGACGCAGGAAAGGACTTCCAGCCAATCTCGATCGCATGACACATCCCTCGGCCCCACTTCCACATCCAGTTCCTCCACTGTGTCCATTCATCACAACCATCATCAACGACACGGGCTCATTGTTTCACATCAAATGCTTGAAACATACAGGTTTTTCCATGAAAACCGGATAAGTCACAAAAAGGGAAAAAAAAGCGAAATCGCTTCCGCATTGGGATTTTTTTTATCCGTGAGTAAGGACCTTGAGGACGTGAAATGCCGCCCACGGAACTCCGTTGCTACACCGAGTCAGTACCACCTTTATAAATCTCTTTCAGAAAACCTGTTTGTTTTGATTTATTGCCTTCCTAATAGACGTGGGATTTGATCACGACTTCGAGGGACATAGAAACGTCGACTGATGCAATTTTTCTTTCTTATAGAAAAAAAAACAACCATGATAGCCACGGGGGCTTCAAATTTTCACCTTACTTCCAGCCCAAATTGAAGGTACTCATGTATCAGGACCTCTTTTTTTTATTTCTTAAAAGGGATTGTGAATGGGAAGGGCTGCAAGAAAGTCAGTCACGTAACTTAACCTTTTGCGAAACTGCAATCTTCCTTTTCCAGGAATCAGCAAACCTTTTACCACTTCGAGGAATAAGGAAATGGTCCAAAAGACTCCAGTACCGGTACATACTCTAAGCACGACTCCTCAAGAGTAAGTATTGAGATGTTAGGAAGATGAAGCTGACTAATGAAGAGGGAATGGAGTAGGACTTAGCTTTGTTATGAGCTTATCTCAGTTAACCTGAGAGACTAGATTTCAAGGAATTTCATCCAACAAAGTCCTTCAACAAACAAACCTTCCAACATGTTTTCGCACTCGCTAAGCATGTACACAGCATGGCTCAGAGCCGAGCCACTTGATTTTTAGGTCTGTAAGATTGATACGTCTTTTTAGCAACCATAAGAGCTTCCGCCAATGGGTTCTAAATAGCTAGCTAGCAACATGTCTAGGTAGGCATAAGCCTCCGCAGCTATTCATAGATACATGCCATTAATACAGAACATCAACACATCCTACAGTCGCCCTAGGAAAGTATAACCTTGATCCTTTTAAAATCGAAAATCTGACTTTCTGCGACGTAAAGTTTCTGATCTTCCATCGTCTGCCAGCAAAGAAAAGCCGCCTTTTATGCAGTGGCATGGGGAGGGGGGGGGGACTGAAGCCCCCCAAGTTTGGTTCTAGCTCCCCAACTCTGATAGATCTACATACACCCGGTACCCCCTTCCCCCAGGAGAAGTTAGGAAAATTCTAGCTCCTCTTCCCCTTAGTCGAAATCCTGACTACCCCACTGCTTCTATATGAAGCCGATCCCTGCATCCAGATGGCTACTATCGTATTCCAACCAGCGAACTGGTTACATAAGTCGCCGATCAGACTTAACGGCACCACCCAAGGGCAAACAGACTTGGTTTTCCGCCAGAATGCGGCTCAGGTTTTGACCGAGGAGTCTCCGGTTTTACCACGGATGACGGAAAAGATGAGAGGATAGGAAGCGACACGAACGAGTGGGATCTCTCCTTCCCACGCACCTTCCTTATATGGAACTCGGGTCTGCCATGGGTATGACGCTCTTTTTTTGCCTTGATAAGAGATACCATGTCATGCTCCACGGGTTGGCATCTAGGATCAAAACATGTCCTGTGTATTTCCGATCGGGGATATTTGTGCATGATCCAAGCTATTAGTCTGGAGGCCAACAGGTGGGCAGGGCCGTTCCAGAGTTTCTTTTTTTTTTATATACAGGTATACCCCCATAAGGAACAATCCAGATGAAACTGCAATCATGCATAGTTGATGAAATAATGTCTTGTTTGACAGTAACCATCTGACAGCCGCGCTTGCACGCTATGTTGTGAATGAGACCGATCATCCCAGATACAAAACATTTCCCAGACATCATAATCACTGTTTTACTTTGCGATAATTTCCCCTTCCTGAAATGTTAATTATTCGTTGACGGATAATCATTCGGCCCAGCTGACGTGACAAGAAATTTCGTATGGATCACTTCCGTAACTTTCATTGCATGATCGTCGGTATGCTTCAGGCTCCGGAAAAAAATCACGGTCCTGTGACTCAAAAGGAGAGAATGTGAACTTACCGAAGAGCTTCACACCGCAGAATTTCTTCGAAGGCCTCATCAGTTCGTAAGTACAGTCAGCCAGATCTGGATAAGGTGCTGGATACCCCGGGGAATAGATGTAGGAATCTTCCTTCTCGTATCGATAGTAGCAGATGGTTACATTTGCCAGAGACGGTGTTGCAAACCCTCCAAAAACTGCAAAAATAAAAATTCCATCCTAATGATAGAGGGAAGACGTGACATGACGACACCCTGGCATTGTGTGAACGGGATTGTCGGGACCTTGAAATACACGCAGAATTACGGCGGTACTGTGAGTGAAAAAAAAAAGCTTTTGTGCCGAGACGACAAAGGGTTTTTCGAAAAGATGATGCAAAGGATGAAAGGATGAATCGCATCTCGACGTTCCATTGTGCTCCAACTCGCCTCGAGGAATACAGAATTCCTTTCAATTTTTAGCCTCATTAGCGACTGATCGGTGGCAACGTTTCGATGTCTCATCGTCTTGGTTCGTCTCGCATGCGTATTGGGAGAAACAGGACCTAACCAATTCATAAGATAGACCAGAAGGTAGCATTATAGGGAAACACGGGAATGAGCCTAGTCCCTGCTACGTATTACGTTCGAGCCCTGTCCGCCCTTTGTGCAAAGTGTAACGAGACTATGTTCAACCGCTCCCTTTCCTATCCAGTATGCATACTGAGATAAAAGGGAGTGCGGACATTCCCCGTCATGCGATCGTGCACATTTCATCAACTATTCATCACCCATGAGCCGAGAGACGTATTCCACGTCATGTCATGAATTGTACATAATAAATGAAGGCCAAGTCGTCGGGCAAAGGGACTCACCGAGATTCTGTTCGAGCATGGAATGAAGAGGAGAAACCTGCAGACACACGAGGAATAGCACATAGCCGAGAATCATGTTGAAGGAGTAATGATATGGAACGGTAGAGAGGGAGAGTGGATAAAAGTGGAGAATTGAGGAGTATGTCCGCGGCTCCTCGTGGTCCTTCATCTTCTGCCCAGGGTCAGCAACTCTGCTTTCGGGATACGCCTGTTCCATCCCAGTCACCCTCTTATTCATCCTCTTCCATCAATGTTCTTGCCACCGATTTGTCTCTCATCCCTTCGTTCAGTGTGAATAACAAATCATTACAAGACACCGTTACGGAACAGTACAGTCAACCTTTCTATAGGGCCTAAGCCTTTCTAACAGCCAAAACGATCAAAATATCTGAAATATTAAACCAGTTTCCACTACAAGAATCTTCCATCTCAAAGAAGGCGCTTCGTGTTAAGATTCCAAATCCTCTTAGTGTTTTAACACCATACGAAAATTTCCCCCCCCCGTGACCAGTGACGTGACGCGACATCTGGTAGATATATCCTTAACTTCTTAGTATTTCCTGGATGATCTAGATGACAGAACAAAGGCGCGGCAGAATGCAGCCTGCAGCGTTTTGTCTGAATCTTGTGTGTTCTCCGCTTTTTCTTAAATTTCATCGATTTGCATGGTTTCCAGCAATGTGCATGCTGTCCGTCTTTTTTTTTCCGGATAACATCAAAGCGAGCTCGACAGGACTCTCATTATTAGCCTCGATCATTCAGAGGAGTCGTACAGAGACTGCCAAGTAGCACGAGCCCATATTTTAAGTGATGATTACAGTGGGAGGCAGATATTATGTGCTGTGGAGTGAGGTGCGTGGCTCGTAAGTACAGAAGCGATATCGGTCAGGAGCACGGAACGAGACTAGTAAACGTGATGCATCTCGCACAAGTCACTCAGCCTGTCAGGGATCTCCACCGGGGCAGGCCGTGGAGATAAGGACTGACGTGAATAACATTTCCCCCCTCTCGTGATTCATACCCGATAAAACCTGCTCCCAAGTGTTCTTACTTGATGCCTCGGGCCATGCATGCACCTGTATCTCGGGCGGGTTTCAACGTACAGCTCCCTCAGATAGTAGACTCCCGAGGAGAACATTTCCCGGTGACGTAAGTGAACGCCGCTTCGCCTCGCATTCTCCTGTTACATATTTTCCGAAATGGGCCATAGACGAGAGGATAAGTCATTGAATGTGTGCTGCAGAAAATGTTGCATATGGCATTCGTATGTTTTGGGGAAAAGGGGGGGTGAGATAGGGAGGAGGGCTGCTGATGAGAGTTCATATTCTCCTATACGAAAGGCCCCGCCCGCTGCGCAGAGGCCGTGCGCTCCCGAACCGTGCGTTGTCCAGATTCTTTGTGCCATACTTGGCATACCAGGCGACGAGAACTTTATATTTGCAAGTGAAAATTCCCGCTCCTGCCCGAATATCCGCGTCCGCCGCGCCGGAGTCTTGAATCTCGGTAAGTGGCTGGATCTCATACTGGCGGGGATATCTACCTGTACCGTACGATGGGACATTGAGAGTTTGTGAATGGATGAAGAGATACCCGTGCCGTCTCGCACTCGCATATTTGGCGTGCTTCCCTGTGAAAACATCCGGCTGTTCCCGTGTTGTGAAAGAGACACAGGGTTCCCCCTTTTCTAGCCCCCTGGGATATCGATCCCCCTTCCCCAATGTGAGTCATGGTCAATGTACCCTGTGACTAGCCTATCTTCTCTCTCTCCCATTTTTAACGTTAGTTTGAATTCGTCCGTTGCACGCCGCCGGCTCGCAATGCGACTTCTTCGGCTTCGTCTGTGCTAGTAGGCTCCGGTGTGTATTGCAAGGGTATTACCGTCGTTATCCGAGTGAGTTTATGCGGTGCTGAGCTCGTGGCCTGTGGCTTATGTGGGCTTAGGCTAAACCAAAGAAATGAAACCAGTAAGTCGAAAATCCGGTCATCCTTGTGTATCGTCTGTTTTTCTCCAATCCTCGTAATCTTGTTTCCTCTGTGAGGCAAGTCTGAATGCGGCTTTTTCAATCCATTCCGTTGATGAACCCTATGATCTCGTGCAGGCCTAATTGCCTGGCAATGTTTATAGAATGACCGGGGAGGACCCCCATCCGTGAGAGGAATTGTAAATCGGAAATTATCCGCCTAAGGTGTGGATGTAATGGGAACTGTAAGCCTATGTAATCCGTTAGCAGTTGCATGAGTCGAAAATGCCAATTAGGCCTATTCATTCTTGGGTAGAAGTGTTCGATTCATTTCATCGACAGGGAAAGGGATTGAATGTTGCTCGTTATAGAGTCGCATATTCACCGTGACAATATATGAATCGTTAAAGGTGAATGAGTATTTTCGGGGGGACGTGTTTGCGGTGAGACGACTGTTTGGAATTTATAATAATCGTACACCTATAATATTTTCGGATGACTAACGCAGAAACTTGGCCGAAAGCGGCCCTATTTTCCGGATAGGTCAGTGCATTTTATATCTAGAACTCGAAATTCAGAGTGATTCGATCCTCGGATTTTGAAGTCTCTTGAGAGTAATGTTCTCCATGTGAATGCATGCAGCACAGTAGGGGATGAACGGGAACTTCTTACTTTCCTTGGTTTTTCTTCTTTTTTTTTTCCAAATGGGAATTGGCTTTCTCAAAATGATGTGAGGGAGAAATTACGAGAAGACAGAGGGGATTTGCCATGTTTTTTCTTCTCCATCAGATTCTCCTATTTCCACCTTCTCCATCTCTTTTATGATCTAAATCGTGCTGGGGGTCTGATCTGTGAAAAAACCTTTTTGTAAATAATGAAGAACGGAGCGAATTATTCCCGATCGTCGTAATTCGCAGCGTGATGAAATCCCTTACTGATATGCACAGAAGAAGCTGTGTTAAGAAATCGTGACTGAAAATATGTTTCCCGTCTCATTTCCTTTATGCGGCACTGAGCGGTGACGTTTAGCCGGAAATAGCACCCGGGCTTGGGGTTTTCCCTCGAAGGTCACAATGTCAACGACGTCTCAAGGAGGGAGAGAGAGAGAGAGAGAGAGACGACACAGGAGCCCTTCGTGAAAAATAGAGTGTGGTCCCTTAAGCCCATGTTTATGCCCTCGCATGAGGTGTAACGTGAAAGGGGAAGGGAGGAAAACGACGGCAATAAAAAAAAGAGGGGGTTCAGATCGCACGAAGAGGTTGAGAGATTACCAGTGTGTATCGGTTCCATCGAGGAACGTTGAAACACGTTCGCTTGCAATGCAACCATTTCCAGGAATACCTTCATGATTTCATCGGTGAAATGCTGGCCGTTTGTCTCTGTCATTCGTCGAGGTCTGTGGTTCCGCAACCAAAGATCTCCTTTCGCTTCTCTTCTCCTTCCGACTTGTACCGGATACATTGTTCCCATTTATGAAAGAAATTCAGGAGTGGGTCCCGGGGAATTGGGAAAAAAAAAATTTGGATTGGTTTGAAGCCTCCGTCTCGTACGGGTTTTCGCGAGGAGCGAGACATCTTATAGACAGAAAAGTATTTAAATTAAAACAAAGTGAGAAATACAAAGGAAAACATTCAAGGGCCAAAGCGGAAGTGCATGGTTGGGTTCCGCCCTAATGGCGAGTCAATGCCAATTTTGAATTGTGTGAAGTGCGACGCGCATGCTGAGAGAGATGAGAGTCATGAATTCCCGACAAGCGAACATTTTGGATTGTGTTCCTTGCCCGGAACAGTTGAAATGTGACAGTACGGGTGTTGGGAATTTAATCGAAAACTGTGTAGGTACTTAGTGAAGCGCCTTCAAGGTTCTCCAATGGCAAGCTTCGTGAAACGATATAGATCGCTAGGTTCATAAGTCCGTATCTTACAAAATCCATAAATCTTATTTCTCTTTGAAGATTCTTCCATACGCAAATGGATAGGCGAGAGAATTTTCAAGTATGGACTATGGATGACGCCCTGTTATACGGCCATTGAACTAACGCTGTTCTTGTCATTGATTAACTTCCCGTTCACTCCCCAATGCCCCCATATAAAGGAAAATTTCCTAAATTCGAAGGGTGCTCATGATCACTCAGCGACCTTGAGGTTTCGGGGGCTCGATCTGTCGAGTCGGCTCATTTTTCATAGCATTTTAACGAAAGGAGCCAATCGGGAATTATGAGTACCGTAACCATTGATATAATCAATCTGGATGTCATTAGTAGCCTTCCTCGAGAAGTACGAGTTTACCCTCAATGATGGAATATGGAATTTCCTTCCTTGTGCAAGTACTTCGCCTCAGAATAATGTCAGTGTGGGAGGCATAGAACTTGAAGAAACGGAAGTGTACTCGTACCTTGGACAATTTCTTAAAGTGAACGTTGACTTCAGCGATGAAATCAAAGGAATTGGCTCTGTGGAGTGCCTTAGGGAATATGAACACCGTCATGAAGAGTAATATCCTGATTTGTATACAGAGGCAGGTCTTTAATCAGTTTATATTACCTGCCATGACGTATGGATCGGAGATTTGGTCATTGACGCAGGGAAGCTGAAGGCCACGCAGGCGAACCTGAAGAGATCCAGAAGATGCAAACGATTTATTGGATCAGAAATAGATACAAGTCCAGGAAACCATCCGCGCAGATGCATTAAGAACAAGTAAACCTGGACTGAGCACCTAGCGCAAATGGGCAGTGATCGATGAACAAAATTAGTCACTGAATGGCATAATAAGGAAATTCGTCCGAGGAGAAAGCTATTGAATGAGAATGGATTGGATGAAATTGTGCATACATGAGCGGTCTTTCGTCCAGCAATCGACGAAAAATGGCTAACGATGGTGACGGTGACGACGACAGGATTCGTTTTCATTCGGTTTTTTGGGGGTGGGTGGGTTGCCGGTGAAGTGGCCAACGGCGGACATGTCTGGAGGCAGCAAAAAGAAAAAAAAAAAGATTCCCAAGAAGCGGACTAGTAGCTACTGTTCTCTCTTTCCATTCATCCAGGCGTTCATCGGTATAGATGAACCGCCAATCCGGCACGTATGTGGCAGTTTAGGAGTATTGCAAGGTGTTGATGATGCTAGCTTAACCTTTCATGCTCTTAATGGATGCACCAGGGAGTGCGAGGTCAGTTATTTGAATCAGTTTTCGGGTCCGAGGTCCGACGTGGAAGCACGCGAAGCCTTTGAATTGCATTTCCGTCGCTACATGTAAAGTGCACCCTCTTTTTTCTTGTCACGGTGCCATGCATGGAATTGAATTTCACATGCGGATCCTGGCCGGGTTGGTTCGAGTTCCTCAACACGTGGATGATGCAGCGGAAACGAAGAGAGGCACGTTCGATTCCATGATAATGGCCATTCTGCATGGCAGTCCAAGAAACACGAACTTTGTCCCTTCCTATACTTTCCTATATAGAGCAGATAAACAGTCAACGGATCCCTTCGACAGTCCTAGAGAGGTTCTCGTATTGATACGTGGATAGGACCACCGACGACCCTGGTCGACTGAGACACGTGTCCTTGTGTCTCCGGTCGGCGAAGAGAATGACTCCGCAAGGTGCGAACAAGTGAGGCTGGTAATGATTCCATCTCGGAGGGGGGATTGAAAAATGGAGAGCAGGGAGAGAGAGAGAGAGACCAGCTGGAAACGAACGGATGAGCCTTTGTTCTCCCCTTGACGTCATCCCCTCGGGCCTCCTTTTCTCCTCCTATCGGCCTACCTGTACTCTACTACTCTACTACACTCGGGCGACATGGTTCTTCAATTTTCGCAACATGGCTTTCCCCTCTCATACTTCTTCCCTTAGATCATGGTCTCGATTCGCACGTGCAACATTTTAGGAAAAATAGAGAAGATGCTCTCTTTCTCTCTCTCTCTCTATGTATATATAAAACCTGCAGCTTCCCGTGTTACGAGGAGTCTTGTTATCGTCTCAAATGTGGTCCGTCTAACGTCATTCTATGTGGTCAATTCTTTTCCTTTTCTGTTGTATGTCGTTTCTGCCTGTCCTGTGGACCGTGTGCCCGGGCTGGACCAACGCATGACTGGTTGGCTGGGGAAAGGACGGAGAGGGATGCGAAGAATGTAACCGAGTATCCGGACTATGCCGAGAAGGTCCCTCCCGACGAGAAGGACCTGTTTGTCCCTTCTCGAACCGGTTCCACCAGTTCATTAGCAACTCTGGTCTCGTCCCTGGAGGATAATAAAAAGCTAGGAGAACTGAGAAGCCTGGAGGCAGTGTCGCAGTGGCAGAGGAACCTCTGCCTTTGCCTCTGGGCCACCCCTTCTCATTGTCCGGCACGGCGGCAAAATCCTTCCCCCTTCCCCCCCAGGTCATAAACCACGCTGTTTCTCACCCCAACAAACCTCCAATTTCTGTCTTCTTTCCCCTTCTCTCCCCTCGTGCATGGCTTTTTCTTTCTTCTTCTCCCCCTCCTGTTTTCCACTTGTTTGCTCGCACAGGTGAACGAGGGAGCAGGAGGAAAGAAAGAAAGGAAAAAAAGATGCTCTCTCCTTCATACAGAAGGATAATAGAGGGTCAAGTAAAGTCCTCCCCCAGGCGATAATATGGGAGGGATATTTGGTAACGCAATCCGGGTCAGGGCATGAGACATTACAAACCGTCAGCTTCCTCATCACTTCAGCTTATTTTTCTTAGCCCCTGTAGTGGAACGATGCCCAAGTTAAACAACTGGCCGAGTAATTATGCAAAGAACCTCAGGTTTGTAAGCCCACTTTATGATTCTTTTTTTGTTTCTTGCGGTGGCCATCTGTGTGAACGTGAAAGGAGTAAACCGTCTCTCGTCATTCATTATGACGAGGATGGTCAAGGTCTTCCATGCCACAGAGATACGTTGGGGAGGGATGGAAGGAGAAAACCGTTGGTGGTGGTAGCAAGAGTTGTTGTTGTTGTGTTGCAATGACGGATGAGTCTTGGATTCTTTATTGTGCAAGGAGGGCATGGACAGAAGAAGAAGAACCCCCCTGCCAAGTGAAGAGCTCCTGCCGAGTTGCTCGTGCCGCGGACTTCTCCCTCCTTGGGGGAAACCCCTTCGGTTAAAGGGGTCACACACCGAGGGAGGAGTAATTGGAAATCACCATCTCGCGCTCTTCGGTTTTCCTCCTTGCAATAAACTGGAGATAAGAGGGGCGGAAAAAAAGTTGACCTGAAGATGGATTCGTGATGAGGGATCGATGAAGAGACGAGATATGATTCTTCGTGAAAGTCCCAGTCTCGAGTCATGCGACCAAACCGTGAGATAGGGATCGAGAAAGCGGTTCCCTCCTTGTTTTCCCTCGATTCCTATCTCTCCTGATTGAGTGAATTGCTCACTAGATACCTCGGACATGCCATGCCCTTGCTTACCATTCGCTTTTATGGAGGGGAGCGAGACTCCCTATCTCCTCGATCGGAGGACTCCGATGACCTTATCGCCGAAGACACGGGCTTCAACTGACTCTCATTTCCCTTCCAAGTGTATTCTGTCCGGGGGATCTCTACTACTTCTCCCTATTTCTTCCCTATGTTCGATAGATCCTTCTGTCCGAAAGAACCCATTGGGGTGCTGCGAACTGTTGCTGTTTTCGTGGTTACCTCTAGCGTGTTGCAATCACCATCCTCTGATTTCCTCTTCAGCAACACGGACCAAGAAATGTGGATCTCTGATCCTCTCGTCTCATTACATGCATGGTAGTGAAAGGGATTCGAGTAGTGCATTCGGTACTGGGGGAGGCCTTGCATTGTGTCATCCACTCTTGTGTGTCTAGCCGTCTCGGTTCATGACGTAACCCCTTGTTGTATTCGATATTATCCTCTCTGTCTTGCTTCAAGGACACCATCCTATTGCGACAGTTCTCACAGGAGGAAGATTCAGGGGACTTTCCGAAACTAACCGACTTTGTAATCCCAGTTTTGGCCTGGTCAAATGATAATATTCATGACGTAAAACACGAACGAGAGGCGATGCAATTGCTAGTCTTAGCCACCATATGCCAGACAGAGTTATCGTTAAGGGAGAATTTTTTTCTCCTCTTCCTGGAGACGTGTACAAAGGGCAATAGGATGACTTGGCTGCATCAATGAAGGAGAAGGAAGAAGAAACAAAAGGTGCCAAGGCGCAGTGAAGTCTTTTCCACCTTTCCTCCCTCGTGACTAATGCCCGCCATGTGGCCTGGCCTAGCCTGGCTTTGACTGTGGCAAAAGCCAAAAAGCCAAAGCAAAGCCTTGGCATGAGAACTATTTTTACCAGAATTCCTGGAATCCTCCGTGACGTCACGCCACCTCGGGCGGAACTGCATCTGCCGATAATGAGCTGGCACCCGGCCATATATTCTCAACCCCCCCTCTATATACCTGCTGGAATATATACATGATATTTTTTTCTTCTTCCTCTCTCACTCACCCCTTGTTTCCCTCCATTGTTCTTGTTTTCTGGGTTTCCCTCTGATATTCACTTCCCATATCCCTTTCCTTCCTCCCTTCGCAGAATTTCCGCGTAAATGCCGTTCCCACTCTGTCTATGGAATGAGGAACAGATTCTCAACATTCTCCGAAAGGACAAAGGCTCATAGGCAGTGCATTGAAACTCTCCACGTTATCTTATCGCGACTCTTACATGGTAGAGCAGTGTATGCATGGACATTCACCCCGATAAGATATGGAAGCGGGATCTCCAACGAATTGTAAATGCTTGTGAAACACCTTAGAGGTGCCGTGAATCATCGCCATGAATAAGGGCATGCAGTACGCTCAGTTTCTACATCCGCTTGCTATTCAGGATGATTCCCCATTAATCAATTTCTGTGCCCTAATGATGAGGGAATCATAAAGAGAAGGGTGTGATCTCCTGTTTCATGTCAGGTTTCATTCATGCACGAATTCCGCGTTTAGGCCATTTTGTACATGGTAATATGTATAGGCGAAGAAAATGCGAGACACCTAGGAACCTTTTTTTTTCCCGTGTGAGAGACCCTGAGAATATCTCCTCTACAGGTAGTCGGGAGAATGAAAGAGGGAATAAGAAGAAACCCCTATGTTCTCATTCATAGCAGGGTGAAAAGAGAGGTTGAGCCCGTTCTTTTTTTTTTTTCCTTCCACCCACTACACCCTTTGAATGACATAGCTGAGATGCTGTTGGTCTCCCTGCCATGAATAAAGAGAGGTTTTTTCCATAGAAGGCCTTTGGAAAATGTGTACAACTCGGCCTTCTTTCCCTGATGCCCGTCACCTGGTCTCGTTATAATAATACACGTCGCAAGCGTTTTCCTCGTCGCTAATAAGAGCCAATCGAGGGGAAATGCGTTTCCCCCGAGTCATTCCCCGATTTGAGGCCCTCCAATTCACTCATGATGACAGGTGTTTCCTCTCGATCTCTTTTTCTCTTCCTTCTCTGTCCTGGCGAGCAGGGAGACGGTTCGGAAATTGAAAGAAAAAAAAGGAGAGGTATCGGAAGCAAGAAAAAAAAGGAACAGATGAGACTGTAAAGCTTGGATGGTCCGTGTCCGTATCCAGTCAGCTCGGTCATCCGTGCCCTTCCCCTGATTGAAAGAGACATTTAATTCATCCATTGTGGATTGGTTTCCTTCCTAAATTGTACTCTGAATGGGGAGAGGAAGATGCGGACTAATTGGCTGGGGGAAAGACAATCGACTGGACGAGAGGCATAACCAACCAGGCCTTTCATGATACCACACTACCTTAAAATCCCCCCCCTACGTTTCCGTTTTTTTCTTTTCTTTTTTTTTGTTGCTTCAGTCCGCTGTATTGAGATTTAAAGAGCAGTTGTGGACTGAAGTTCCTGTTCAGTCGTTTTTGGAGGTAGTGACAGGAGGTTGGTCATGGAAGCCGAAGAGTTGTTTCCGTCTTGGTTCCTCCAGTTCATTCCTTCGGGATTGTGAGTTTCATTTCCCCTTTTTTTCAAGATCTAGGGCGTGGTGCTTGCTCGTGTGTGTGTCTATCAGACTTGTACAGCCAAGGACATCCGAGCTTGATCTAATAAAGAGGGTGCGTGACCACCCACGCTAGAAAAAGAGATACGTGAGACCGGAGTCTTGGGTAATTGATGTTTCACCAGAGTCGATTTGGCACTGCCAGGGCACCTCTGACGTTAAGGTCAGGATGAAAGAAGGAATCATCGGTGATGAATGAGGATAAGGGACAGGTACCGCCTTCCTCGCAGCCTCACTAACGCACCAAATGAGATGCGAAGAAAGGAAATGAAAAAGCCTTGTCCGTTGAATGGAAGAGCATGAAAAATCACGCTGACAAGTCGGTCCGAGTCCCTTTTACCCAACGCGTTGGCAAGGAGATTCCGTGTGGGCTCGCCATCATGGATTTCACCCAAGTATCACGGAAGGGAAAATATAAAGAAAAGAGCCGTCGGCTAATTGGAGTCGGTAATGAGCGAGTTTCTCGGCAGGGGCTGCCGATTGATAGTCGTTGATTAGCATGGGATCTGATGTGGCGTGATCATTAGCCATCCATCTACTGGCCCGCAAGGCACCATAATATCTCGGAAAAATCATCGTAGTCATCAGTCTCTCATTTACCAACAGCCCTCCTTTTTTATTTAGCACCGTCGCTAGTCTCGAGAGTGATTTTGCAAGAACCGACCGCGTTTTCCAGCCAGACACCTCATTTCCCAAGTCCCTGTGGTTCTACGGGATCTCGGGGTAATGAGACGAAAAGAAATTGCCTCTTGATGGATGTGCTAAGAAACAAAGAGCTTTGGGATGGGACAGACAGACAGGAGGAGAGATGTTATTGGGTCTGGAAGAAGTCAACAACTGGAACTGGCCTCAGGGATTCGATTGTTGCCCTTGGGCTTCTCTGTCACTGGAGGGGAGATTTCCCATTTCTCCCCTCTCAGAGAACAATAGTCCCTTCTTCCCGCATATCGGATCGCGAATCTCCAGAGAAATAGGCCTCTAATGCACCTCCAAGCTCCCATCCCGTCCAGTCCCCGAATCCCTGTCTCTGGAGACGCAGGACTTGCAGACAAAGCGCCTCGGGGACAAGGGGGACCACCTGGGGAAGTGTCCTTTTGATATCACCGGAACCCTTCCCCGAGTCATTATGTATGCGTTGGTGTTATTGTTATCTTTTTCCTTCCTTCTCTCACGTGGTTCGCCCTTGAGCAGAATAATTGGTCACGCGCTCGGGGCAAAACAGAACTGCCGCCCCGAACCCTTGGCTTTTGCGCTAGCTCGTAATCAAACTGTAGCTCTATGGAGAGTGTAATTTTCCAAACCACTGCGCCCCTCCTTCCAAGCCAGGCAGGAGGGATTTTGCGCAACTTTCTGGAGAAGGCTCGTGATTTCTCTCGCTTTGGCCTTGCTGCTGATCATTTTCTTCTCGGCCGTTGGTTTCACGAGTAAAGTTGGGAATGGAGGACAGGGCAGAAGAAGAAGCCGAAATGCATCGGGTAGCTGGAGGGGAAGTTTGGATTCACCTCTGGATGGATGGATGTAATTACGCATCTGATCATGCCGGTGTGATGGAAGGCCGCATCCATGCTGGGATTTTCTCTTTAGACACTTTTTTCCCTCCCCTTTTAACTTCCCCATCATTTTTTGTCAGACGTTTTGACTCCACTCGGTGAAATCTTGTACTGGGAGTGTAGAGAGAAGGTGAGAGGATGGGGAAGGAGGTGGGGAGAGGGAAAAAAAAAAGGGAGGACACGTGCATGTAAAGGAGGCTCGTAAAGCATTGCGTATATGCAGGAGGAAGCCCAGGCCCTCGGGCAATCACTGGGATTGGCTTCGTGGTACAGCTGGGCTTGGAGGAGGGGGGGGGGGAGATGAATAATAAATGCAACTCACGAAAGTACTAGAGAGAGAGTCAGTGGCGCCAGCCGGTCAAACCCTCCGGCTAACCTTCTACGTATACTCGGGGCTGGGCCCCCCCTACACACACAATACGCGTCTTCTCATCTCTTCCCCCATCTCGATGAAGGAACAACTGCTTTCCTTGCTTATGGGACTTCTGTACATTTCTGTTTTCGGAGGTCTACTTAAAACAAATTGCTATTTTAAAATAAAATTTATTCTAGATATCTCTTCCATAAACTTTTTGCCCGCGAAGGAGTTTCGGCATGCTTTTTTTGCTCCGGGATGCCAATCAATCCTCGCGGTATGCATCTACACATCCATATCTTCATCCCCCATCAATGTTGATGCGCAGGAAACGCGGTCGACCCCCGTCTGGTTAATAATTATTGAGTTAGATCACGCGATTCTTCCGTATCGTGTTGGTGGGGTGGGGTTACCATGGGATGCGTGCGTCCCACTCACGTCCGTGGTCCATGTTTCTCCTTCCTATGCGGGATGTTGCCACTTTGATGACATGACATGAGACAAGAGGCTCCTCTTCATCGAAATCCTCTTGTGCAACTGCACAGGTGATACATCACGCAAGGCCCACTTTACTTTATCGACCTCGTTAGGCCACGCCCCCTGTAGGGTTTTTCCTCGGGTCATCGTGACCTGGGTTCAGAAGCCTCTTTGCATCCGACCTTGTCTTTGTCTCTTTACTCGGTTTTCCGTCTGTGCTCATTCCTCCCCTTTCGCTTTTCGTTCATTTCTTTCCTTTTCTGCCGTCAATTCGTCTTCAATCGCGTGCTGTGGCTTTGCTCAAATTCCCACAAGCCTCTGTTATCTGAAGCGGCGGAAGACCTATCATTACAACGAGTAATTGAATCCTAGGGACGTGGATTTTCTCTTCTCGTTTGTTGCAAAATCGGGAATCGTGCTTCTCATCTCTTACAATACAGACAGACTGGCGGCTAATAGGTCTCCAAGGGAATAATTTTTCATTTATTATACTATGTGGAGCATGGAAGAGTAGAGAGGGACTAAAGATCTCGTGTGCCACAGTCTCCTCTCCCTCGAGGATCTCATCACGGGAAGATTGTATCCCGAGGGCTTCGTATGTACAGTATATCACAGACAGACAGACCTTGCGCAGAGAGAGGAAAAATATAAAAGAGAAGAAAAAAAAATGGAATACGGATTATTAAGCAGTTGGGCGTCTCTAGCCTCGTGGATGTCCCCGACCTGTGCCATGAGTTTGTGCTCTCCTCCTCCACTAATGCCCATGTGAGTTCCTTCCAGTGTATGCATCCTTCTATGAGAGAGGCACGAAGAGCGAGGGGAGGAAAAATCTTGGTATTGGTTTTCATGTCACGTAGTAGACGGTGATCGTGGTCACCTGGCAGCCCTAACAGCATGATAATCCCCTTTTGAAGGGATGAAGGGAGAGAGAGAGAGAGAGAGAAAAAAAAAAGTCACCTGATATCCCCAGGACTGTCATTGACTCATCGAAGACATGCCCCACTTGTGACATTGAAGGGATTTCCTCTTTCTCATCATATTTTGTACCATTTCACGACCTTGGGGCGTCTTTTTCTGTCACACTCACTGTCTTTCATGGATCTCAACCCCGCCTGGAATTTCTGACATTGAAACGCTCGAGCGGAAGATGAATTCGACACGGAAGACCGAGCCAACTTGGGTTTGAGGCGTTTAGTTCTTAGGATTGAACCGGAATTGATTCGGTTGGAAGTGTCATGTCATGGGAGTGAAGTCTCATGGAACTCATCATGATGATTAGGAGGAGTAAAGCGGAACAAAATTCCCCCTCCCCTCCCTTTCCCTGGTCGGTCACATCACATCCCCCTTTGTGTTGTTTTTCCTAAGAAAGGGATTGAACTCACTCCTTGAGTCCCTCTGTGAGTTAAGAAGTAATTACTATACTCGCCGCTGGGCTTCCCATTAGTGTGTTCCTTGAGGCGCAAATTCAAGGGGACCTGCCCCCCATTTTTTGTACGTATGTGTGTTTCATGGGAAGTACGGAAAAACGTTCCATGCTACTCTCGCTCTTCACATCACCACGTGCGGAAACTGAATATAAACGTGTCGGGTATCGATGGAGAGAGTGGGAGAAGGAACGGGAATGAGATGTTCATGACACGGAGTATTATGAGATCACGATCTCCTCCATCAGGAAGCCATGTCTGAGAATACACGACTGACCCTCTAGTCTAAGAATTGAAGGCAGCCGTTTCAGACAGGGAAATCCCCAATTCGATCCGATCGGAAAGAGAGTTCGACGCGGAGTTATTCCTCCGAGCTTTCACGAATGTAAAACGTTTCATGCTTCCTAGAAATTTTCCCGATCGAGATTCTCCACGTCCGTCTCATGCCTGCACGCACCGATTGACTCGCAGAACATGAAGAACGGGGGAGGAAGGAGAGAAATGATGCCGACGTCATCCTCTTCCTGTCTCCCTCAGTTCTGCGTTTTTGTCATCATTTGAGCGTCTCTCATCGTTGTGTTCTTCTCTCACAGCATCCTCATGTCCTGCTTTCCGTAGGTTAACCCTTTCAGTACCGTACGTGCTCTTTTCTTGGACGAGGTGAAGGAATTATCATAATCACGGGGAGAGGTCGTTAACTTGTCATGGAAGGCTGACGAAAGTTTTTCTTCCTTCCCATTGTGATGGTAAAGAGTTGTCTACCGACATCTCTAATTACGGCTCCGCCGCGCCTCTCTTTCGTTCTTTACTCTATGGTGTACGAACGAGTAATGTATAGATGGATGTACGTATATAGAGATGAGGTCATCTGGCAAGGGTGAGCCATGATTCTGCTTCACACGTAGATCCCATTTCTTGATAAACCGGAACTCCGGACACGCTCGTATCTATTGTCTAACACATTTTTACATTCCGCACGCACGTGACTTTTGTAACCGAGTGAATTCGAGAGTTAGTGGGCCAGTAGTAGACCTTAGCTAAGGCAGCACCGAGAGTTCACGATGTTTTCGCTGGATATATGTAGGTATTTTTATTTATCGTCTGCTTCTCCTTTTCTCTCTTCCACACGCCATTTATTCGCAGAAGCAGCTGTACGTTAGCTCCTCTGATATTTTTAGATCCCCCCTTTCCCTTCTTTTTTTTTTTCGAGACCTCGATGGTGTCATGTCAACCTGCCAGGTCCTTCGAATAAGAAATCCATCTTCTATTTCTCGCAACGCAATGACTCTGACTCGCAGACGGCGTTTTATCCATATTATACCGACTCACCGCAGCCATTGAACTCTTCTCTTTTCTCTCTCTGAATCGGAGAATCTTACGTAGGAGAAGGCGAGAATAATCCCGCATGAGATTCTCACCACTTCGCCTACAGAATGTAGGAAAAGGCTTGGGAGGCAAGGTCACGGTTAAATGCATGACTCCTTGAAGTGAATTGAAGCTCTCTGGGCTCCCCCCTCCAAAGATTTATGAAGGTTCCAACGGTTTTTTTCTTCTTTCTTCTTCTTCTTCTGGGCATGATACGTGGTCATTATCCGCCCGCGGGGAAGAAACGATTCATTGCATCACTCTCCCCCATTATTCCATAACCGCCGGCCACTGAGTGAGTGGAGTCCCAACTCTTTCTTCTCTCTTCTTTTTTTTTCATCTCCACAACGAAGGTTCTGAAGGAAAAAGAATCTGCTTTTGCTTTCCTTTTCCTGCAGTAGGGAGAAGTGATTCGTCAGCACAAAGAAAGATCCATCAGTGGATTAAATTAATAATCCCCCCGCCGACCTGATGGCTCTTAATTGCTCCTGATGGTCTCGAGGATCTTTGTTCTTTCTTTCCATTTCCTAATGGACGCGAGCTTTTTTTTTCTTCTTTCTTTCTTTCTTTCTGTCTCCGAGGAGTGTTTATGTTCATGTGATTGAGGTCGTCGGATGGCTGATGCCACAGTTAGCCCAGTCTCCAACCATGACCGTCCGTTAAAAACAAAAAACGAGGCCCAACCACCCAGGCGAAAGGCAAAAAGACCCAATTATAGCAGTTTTTATATGTCTCTCTAACCAGCCAGCCGTCACATTTTAGTTCCATCAGCTTCTTTCCATTCCCATATTTTGCTTCTTTCCCAATCTCTCCTTCCCTCTTCGCAAAGCGAATGCCCGAATCGTCTCCACCCTCACGAAGGTGGATTTAGAGTTCATCGACAGGTAGAGTATCAAAGAAAATAAAGGAAAAAAAGCATTGATGTAAGATGTCATGGTGAGTTTTAATAATTACTCTTCTCCCCTTACGCTGTTGGCACCAGGAATAGTCAGTGGGAAATCTGCCACTGATTGCCCTGCCAGAACGCCCTTCTGGCAACTCCGTCCGTCTACTGCGGGAGAGAGCGAGAGAGAGAGAGAGAGAGAGAGAAAGCAGGAGAGAAAAAAAAGACGGAGGGGGGGGGGGGGGAGAGAACGAAAAAGTTTGTAGCACGGAGCGGAAAGTGTCACCAAAGTTGGCGCACATTCAATGCCACCTATCTTCCTTCCGTCTTCTTACACTATTTTTTGCTCTCTTCCTCCTGTCTTGCCCCGAGTTCGTTCCCCCGGTCTCTTCTCGGAAATTGCGTCGACCATAAAAGTCATAAGACTCCTTTGTATCCCAATCCAAAGTTGACGCACTGGTTGATGATGTCATCATCGGCACCTTGGTTTCCAGGAATACACATTTTCTTTGTTATCGAGTCAAGGCAACTGGGTCGAGGCTAGCACTTTACTTTCTGGTGCCAGTAATAATACTCTGAATGCAAGGCTAATTTAAAGTTCTTTTGGTGTTTTTCAGGTACCTGGGTAACTACTCCAAAATTTCGTCGTCGTGGAACCCGGCACCGCCCGAGACGAACGGCGGTGCTTCTGACACGAAAAGTGTTGCCAGCGAACTCAGCGAGGTCAGTTCATTTTTTATTATCTCTCTGCCCCCCCCCCCCCCCCCCCCCCCCCCCAGGGGGGGGGGGGGGGTGGGGGGGGGGGGGGGGGGGGGAGATAATAATTGCTGTACGATTGAGGTTGAATTGTTTGCCATCCTTTTCCCCCCCACGATTCGCCAGTTCCTCTGACGCCCACTATTATGACTCGGTCCTCTTCAGAACCCGGATAGGGTGGTGTGAATGGATCATCGACGAAGCTTGTCGCCTTCTTGTTTCTAAAAACATATCTACCCATTCCAGGATGAGAAAGACCTTGGGGGTTCGGACGCGGAGGGCGTGTGGTCGCCGGATATCGAGCAGAGTTTCCAAGAAGCCCTCGCCATCTATCCTCCCTGTGGGAGAAGAAAAATCATTCTTTCTGACGAGGGAAAGATGTACGGTGAGTATCCTGTGAGAGCTTAGTACGGATGCCTCGCGCGTCCAGGTAACAGTGCAGTGCTCTTTGTTGAGTATGACGCTTTCCATTTGAGTCCGACAGGTTTTCAATCGATTTCGAAATTAAACAATGATGGTGGCGCGTAGAGAAGCACAGCCCATTTTGCGCGCAGAAGTCAAATTATAAAATGTCAAACTCCATTGAAAAATATTAAAGCATCACTAATTAGCGTGGATGCATTGCCGTCGACGTTCGAGTGCGGTGGGGTGTCAGTTGACGCGTTCGCAGGGGGGGGGACCTGACCTCGCTCTCTCTCCTCTGCCTCCTCAATATTCCCTTCTTGCTCCCTTCTCTTCACTGTTCTCCGGGGCCAAGAACGATGATGGGGAGACAGGGAGAGTTCTAGATTGTGATCCCGAAGCAGGAACCTCTCCAGCGGGGATTTTTTCTTTGCCATGCCGTTCATTTTTAAATTCGCTTGAGAGGAGATGGCAATACTTCCCCATCATGGATCCTCGTGGGGCAGCCTGCCATCGATACGCATACGCATACCCCTTAGAAAAGAAACCGAACGAAACGGAGGAGTCTTCTTGTGAGGTGTAATATTCCTTTCCAAGAAAAAGCGCTGCACGCACTCCTTGGGTTTGCTTGAGCTGTTACATACCCTTTTCGCTTGATTGCTCGTAATCCTAGTCCGCGTTGACAGAAAATTGCTTATCTTTGGAAAACTAGACATGAGTGGCTTTACACGAACATGCAATTATCGGTCAACGCGTCTTGGGATAAGGAGCAATTCAAGGAATAGGAATGACTGCATCGGTTGGAGAAAGCCCAGGGAGCGGGATTTATTTCTTGGAAAGGAACATTATCGTATCCCGTGTTTCGAATGCTTTTTATCTATTAACAAGAGCAATATGGGGATTTCCCCCGCACGATCTTGCCTAGGTGACAAGTCGTGGTTTTTTTTTTCCCGTTCCTCTTCAGACACGTATGCTGTATATATTCGCCGCGATTGCAGAATTGAGAAGGAAAACTTGACCACAGCTTTGACTCGTTCACTTTGGACGTTAATGTTCCCATTTTGTCGTGGACAGGTAATAAATTTCTTGCAGAACGGAGCCTACAGGTGAAGGAGTTCGAGTCGTTTTTGGTCAAGTAATTTGCATTTTCAAACTCAGCATCATTGTTCTCCTTGCAGTAGAGCGATCTTTGACCTTGTAAATGGAGAAAACCGTGTTGTAATAGGGCTTATTGTTTAAATCAGCTGATTGTTGATGAATTTTAATTGGAAATTATATCAAGCAATTAAAGTTAATCATGCTATGACAAATTCATGTTATTTAATTGCTTTTAACACTCCCAACTGTTAGGTACAGCATTCTTTATTATTTAATTTTTCGCTGGGAACATTTTCAGAGGTTGCACAAGTTCTCTTCACGCTATCGAATTAAGACCCAGAGATTTAATACCTCTAACGAGTGCAATGTCGAAACAGAATTTTGATTGACATTCATGCCGAACATTTTTACCCAACATTGTATTAATTCATGAAATTCTCTGGTATTGCTTGAAAATCCAAGGACCTCTCGTAATAAAAATTAACAAAGCCATTTTAAACAAAACAAATTTGTGCTGACATTGGTCCCATATATGATAAAGTTTGTGTTTAAAAAAATTTAAGCTTCTTTTTGTCTTGTATTCACATTGAAACCTGAAACAGTAAGAATTAACATGACATGTTGTGAGATTGCGACAGAAAACGTATGAAATTTCAAAGAAGTTTGTCCATATGTGTGGACATAGGTGTGCAAGGAGTTAAGGGTATTTCTAGAACCTGTTAAGATACGAATGAAATATTGCAGAACCATCATTAGGAATCCAAATGGAATACGACAGTAAAATATTATCAAAATCTGAGTACTCATACTTTTATCCTTCGACATACCCCTTCTTAATTGGATGACATGGCTCCAGCACCATATGCCCGATGACTTCACGTACCTCATTCGTTACACCTCTGACGAGGTGAGTGTGATCGAAATGACCTTACCTCTAAAAATGCTGGAACTCGTAGTTTTCGGAGTGGATGAGAGAGTGGCTTTCTCCAGGTGGACGCAAAAATGAATAAGCGAGATCCCTTCGTGTAAAAACAGGGAAACGTTTTATATGCTGCACTACGGTGTCGTAGGGAAAGTGCAGCACTTCGGAAGTCATTATCGTATGACGTCAAGGGTAGTGGCATCGCGTTTATCATTACTAAAAATTCCGTTCGGGCTCCAGGAACTCTTTTATTTGTGCCTAGGTGGTTGCATCGTATTTTATTTGAGGCGAACTTATGGATAATCTCTAATATTTCTGCGTTTCAAATCTCTATGAACAATTATTCATGGTAAAAAAAAAAACTGAAAAAGAAAAGAATTGGGTGAAGATTCCTTTCCTGAGACTGTTAGCAACTTTTCCCCCCCATGAAGTTGTTAGTTACTTTGGAAAAGTAAGTTACGAGTTCCCGATTCGTAAACACGGCGAGGGGATGTGCTGTAAGGCACACAATAGATCCCCTCGTGGGAATCTCATTCACTCGCTCGCATGGGAACGTGTGTCATTGTGTCGAGTCAAAGAAGGGTTACGCCCGGCATTCGTCTGAGCGGAAAATGGAAAATCCCTCTCTTGCAAAAAAAAGAGGATGCGGGAAACAAAGCAAAAAAAAGAAAAAAGAAACAGAAGATAGAGACGTAGCCAGTCAGCAAGGTGCGGGTGGGGATATTGCAATTTCCGTCATCCTGAGTAGATTTTACTCAAGAGGGGAGGGGTGGGAAGAAAATAACGTGTGTGGCTGCTGGCTCGCCACGACCAGTCGTGCATATCATTTTAGTGGGGGATAAAATGACCTTGAATGAAGAAGGATATATCGTACACCCTTGTGCCAGAAAACGGTCTTTGTTTTCTGCAATCTGGAGGATTATTCTCCTCCCCGTCATCCCAGGATTTTGTTACGGTTTCTGTAGCGGGGAGAAAGCGAGAAAATTCCTTCTTTGTCGTCATACTCGTACCCAAGTGTGAATCAGCGAAAAAATTGTTGTTTTGTGAAACGGGAGTTGTGTCCATGATAATGATAATGATGTTGAGATGAAATATGGTCCCGATATCCCTCCCCTATGATTTCTGAAGGAGGGGAAGGAAGAAAAGAAGACTTTTTGTCCAGACTTGGGGAGCACCTGTCCTCCCCTGCAGCATATTGGCTTAAATACGCAAACTCTCCCCTAAGATTTTTTTTTCCGCTTCTTTCCTGCCCTCACCTTCCGTCCGTCCTTTCTTTCCGTCTAATCCTGCGCTAGTTTGTCGACGACGTAAGTCAACAATGACATTGCGGCTCCGCGTCTCTCTTGTCTCGGAGAGACGCAATTTCGTATTCACTGTTTCTTGTCTCCTTTTTTCTTTTCCCTGAGGGCGTGGAGATTCGTTTTCTTCGGGGCTTCTCCCCGAAGCTGCCAGAGCATGGAGAGAGAGGGGGAAAGTGGGACCCGCAATTCAGACCCAATTTACCGTAATCTTTCTCCCGTGATTGATGTCTTCCCAGACCCAGGTTGGGGGAGTCTTTGTGACTCCTTGAAATCAATCTAGCAATGAAGATGTAGTCCTGCATAATTAAGTGTGCCTTTGTAAGAAAAAAAGTGCTTAAGTTAGTAAAGCAGAGGAAGTATGATAGAAAAAAATACTCAACAAGAGGAGAGACCATAACGTTTTGTTCGAGGGATATAAAGGACTGACGATAATCAAAGACGGAGAGTGAAAGTTCCTTGTTCCTCGACTGACTTCTTTCGTCGTGTGTGTTTGTTCGGCTCTCCGAGTCCCCTAATTAGAGGAGCGGATGAAGGCGCGCGTGATCCCCTGGCATTATCGTTATTCCTCTCCTTTATGATCCCCTCTTTGTGTACTGCATCGTTATAATGTCTCCCAGTCCCGGGCTCCTGCATTCATCATCATGGGGAACTGTCAGTCAGTCATTTCTCGCCGCCACGTCTTTATGGCCGAGGCCGGCCATAAAGCACCGTACTCTCGATAACAAGTGCCCAGGCCAGGGATACTTCTTTGCCAGTAAATGATGATAGACGGCGTTGAGAATCCTGGACTACTGGACCTACAGATGTCCTCGTCGTCTTTCTTCTTTCTTTCCTCTCTCTTTCTCTCTCTATCTGTGGGTTCCCCTTTGAGAGGGGACCCGTCATTCGTCTCGTTACGCCTGGTTTGCCATACCCCACAGGGGCACACCGACTCCAACGATATTCGTGTAATTGCCGATTCCTTCTCAGTCGTTGTCATTTAATGATAGCCTGGATCAAGGACTCGCAGCTCGTGTTCTCGTGTTGGACACGTGATTGACGGTCCTTGAAGGTTCCGAGGAACTTCATCCTTGAAATGGAACGAATGGCTGAACGCAGAGCTTCATGCTTGTAATACTTGGAAAAGTCGAACCACCTGAACCATAGAGAGGTTGCCTTCGCGGCAACTGAGATCAATCCGTCTCGTGTAAGGGGAAAGAAGAGGAAGATCCGGATGTTGATGGAAAGGAGAAAGAGAGGGAGAGAGAGCCTATCTGTCTCTCTCTCTCTCCCCCCGTTATATTGCGTGGAGCCTGGGCTAGGGTCTTCGAGAGTCCCTTCGGGAATCCCTGGAATGCCTGGCATCCCCCCACGACCCGGCTTAATTGGAATCCCGGATGGAGGGGGAATGGGGATGGTGAAGAGAGGGGGAGAAGGAAGGAGGAGGAAATAAGGGAGAAAAAGAGGAGACAGTCTTGACTCTCTATCAAGAGACAGAGACCTCCCCGAACAAAAGAGGAACTCCATTCTTCCTATTTATTCCACGAGATGAAAAAAAAAATTCCCTGTGTGTGTGTGTGTTGTGTTGCAGGAGCGCGGAAAGAATCACAGGTGTGTTCCACCCTTTAGATTCGGATACGATGGAGCACTGAACAAGTAGCGTTGAGGGCACTAGTAGATGCAAATGTACGCACGAGACGCGTGAAGCCGACCCTCTTCGGTTCCGAAGAAGGAAAAAAGCGTTCGTGCGTGAAGAATTGGCCTCTGACGTCATAGATGTTCACGGCCAGCCTTTTGTCCCCTTCTCCGATCTCCCCCCCCCCCCTTCTCGTCAGTCTTCACTGGACTATCAGACTTTTCTTTAGCCGCTATGCAAACGCCACTACTTCTTGGTCTTGCACGTGGATCTGTTTACATCCTCCTTAACTTACGAAACATATCATCTCGGAGCATAGCAAAGATGAGGTAGATTCTCGGTTTTTTGTAATTTAAGGTCAGGAGGGAGACGACAAATTTTCTCACAAGCACAAAGGCTCGGGCAGGAGAAAGAAGAGAAAGGTCACGTATGGGAACGGGAAAGAAATATGTGACGAGGAGGACGGGGATATCCAGGAAGCATTCATCCGGAGAGAAAGATGACAAGAATCCAGTAGCAATGCATAACTGGGAATCTTTGAGAAGGGGAACAGGTTCCTTCATGGCCATGGGAACTCCCTGACCTGTGATGAAGGATAATGAAGCTGGCCCTTTTTATTTTAATTGGAAATGATTCGGTGGGTGAGGGGATAGATCGGGGAACATTGTGAACCAGCCGGCGTTTTAATAATGCTGACCTGAAGCAATAAAGCTCTCTCGCTCTTCTTTTCATTCTGTGAACAGCCTTTGTGTCTGAAAAGGGGGCCTTTCCCCCTTGATCCTAAATGATTCTCCGCCATGTTTTATGTCCTTTCAACGACACGCGACTCTGCCCCATGCCCCATTACCATGACGAAGTCAGGCCCCCTTGAATACTAACTATTACGAGGGGAAGGCCTCGGAAAATGGACATCGAGACAATGTTTGACTAGAATACGTGACGGAGGGGTTGGGTGACGGAGGAGGTTCAGGAAAACTTGCTTGATCCTGCTTTACAGGGAATAGTAATTGATTGTTTCCTGGAATAATTATCTGCTTTCGCCTCCCCGAGGGATCCGACTGTGTACCACGAGCTATGAAGTAATTTTGATTTCTCGGTATTCCACAGGTGAGGGAAGACGCACTGGCTACCCATGTACCGTTAACAGCAGAGTTGAGTCATGGTTACAGCCACTTAGCTTCATAGTAACTTGTAACTTACCTCTGTGTAAGCTGATTAAATCACTGTCCGAATGAGTAGCAAATTCACGTAACTTCATTATGTTAATGATGTATAAAGGCGTACGCCCATACATGAGGGCATGTCCAATCGCGTCCTTTCGTATCATGAATGTCATCATGAAAAGTCTCAATCAGTGGAATACAAATAATCATAGGCTCAGTCAGCGCAAGTACACGAGGTCTTATTCTTGGCGGAAGATATGTTCTTCGGATATTAGACATTTCCAAGAATATCTTAATTTTCCTGCTTTTCAATCGTATCGCAACTTAACATATAGTTAGGCTCACTTCAAAGCATTTGTAGCAGTGCAGTTACAATCTCCATGAGGTAATTCCTCACTTAAGTGGCACATTTGCAAAGTAACCAAGTAAAATATCCAATGTATGAAACTAATCGAGGAGCTCCCTGGCGCTCTGTAAAACCAGGATTTGTACCCGCAAAGTGCTCGTGCAACAAAAAAAAAAGACTTTCGAGAAAGGGTCAAGGCCTGGTTTCCCAAGACAGGGGAAATTGTAATGTGCGTGAGGGGTCACTATTCATAAGAGCAAACTCATGCAATCTCGGCCTTCCAGGAAACCAATCTGCTCGTTACCATGATATTGCTGATGGACCCAACTAACGTGGGATTTTTCTATTTCTTTTTCCCTCGCAGGTCGGAATGAGTTGATAGCAAGATACATCAAGTTGCGGACGGGAAAGACAAGAACGAGGAAACAGGTCTCCAGTCATATTCAAGTGCTTGCCCGGAGGAAGCTCCGAGAGATACAAACCAAATTAAAGGTTTTTATTTTTTTCTACCTCTCGCGCTGATTTCAAACGAAAAGAAGGTATAAGATATTGTTGTGTCTTTGGAATAGCACACCCATCAACAAGATTCAAATGCGAAGGAGAAGGCGTTGCAAGCAATGAGCAGCATGAGCTCGGCTCAGATTGTGTCTGCTACTTTGATGAATAACAAAGCTGCCATGCCCACTTCTGCCTTGCCTGGTATCGGCCTTCCTCCTCATCCTACCTACTCATCGCCTGTGAGTCCTTTCGAACCTACTTCTCCCTTTCCTAAAAGAGCAGAATTTGTAAGGTGATAAATGAGGCAAGAAGATACAAAAGGCATTTAAAGGATTGCACGAGTTGAAAGTACTGGTTGCCTCGTGATTACCTTTGGCATTACCTAGATATCCTAATATGTATCTCAAGTGATAACAAAATTAAGTGTAGGACGTCACCTGCGGAATCGAGCGTTGTGATTGGTTCTCGGTGTGCTTCGTCTGCCCATCGCCAGATATGAAAGAGACCTTTAGCCTTCCAATTTACTCTTAGCCATATCTCATCCTGAAACGGAACCATCCAGCTGAATCACACTCGTAGTGGATTCTTCCCATCATGCGACAGCACTTACACCGTCGCGAAAGAGGACTGCCATTTGGGAAGATAGGAAAGCTTGGAGAACCTTGTTGAGAATTGAAGGAGAAAAACAGGAAAGCGTGGTCTCGAAGCATGTTTATATGCCATCCATATTGGATGCATTTGTTCCACCTCTCCTTTCGGTCATGGAAGCGTTTTCATGAAGCCACTGCTATTTTACAGTCCTAGAAGCGTTGCTCGTATCTATATAATATCAGTTCTGATTCTACCATTACCATCGAATGAGGATTAAGATTCGTATTTCGACAAGAGGGGAAAGAACCTTGTGCCTTCGCTTTCCATCAGGACAGATATTTGTGGGTGCATCCGCAATGTCAACCTGGAACCTGGAAATTCTTTATAGTCATTGCACGGGTTGATAATTTTTTTTCCACCATACAAACTTCCATGACGTCATTCATCCGTGAGAGTTGATTGCATTAAAACACTCTTTCCCCCCACTTAGCGGACTTTCTGAAATTTACGGCACCTGTAGCCTATTTTGGCATCTTAGTCACGTTTTATTGCTCCATATCTTATCTAACTGATTGTGGCGACCTAGGTAGCCGGCGCGCACTGTCTGATATTTCTCCATATAGCAGCACTGTTGGTGAGCATTGAAAAAACATGACGTCTAGATCATTGAAGGAATTAGCTATCTTATAAGTTCAGGAGGTATCGATTTAATGACTAATTTTTTTTTCATCTGCGTTAAATCATTTTCCTCCTAGTGAAGGCGTTGTATTGGATGCCTTAGTATGAGTGAATGCTTCTACATCCTTTTACCGTTTTTCTACGCGCTTGTAGGCATTGCATATTCTGGACCTCCCTGGCATTAAAGCATAATAACCTATGGATGGAAGAAAAACATAATCATGAGAGGTGATCGGTGATGCATGAACAACCGCTCCAGGTTTGCATAAAGGTCTTTGTGAGTGACTGTAAAGCGGGACCTGAACAGCCTTCCATTCCTTTTTCAATGAATAATAGATGGAGCGAGGAAGAGAGCGTTAGACATCATATGATGGCATTTGCGGTAATTAGAAGCCGAGCGTGATGGGGGTCATTGGATGATGAGAGTTGTGGACCTTGTTTGCTCATGTAATGCCATCAATCATATTATCCAGCCCGGTCCTGCATGAAGTACTCTCACTGAGCATCACTTCCCTCTCTCTTTAATATTCTCTACACTCATCAAGGAAGAAAAAAAAAGTGCTTCACGAGCACCCATGGGACATCGTTTCGTGATGGGGCGTTCCCCTACCTCATAATTATAGGGGCACTGGCTTGGCAATTTTTGGCAATTATATTCATGAGACGCGTATTCAGGGGATATTTGGCATCACATCTTTCCCTGTTTGCTCTCGGACGGCGAAAACTGGGCATCATTAACCTCAGTTTCTCTCTCTTCTTCCTCCTGGAGCTCGTAATTAATGTCCTGATCATTAGAGGGAAGAATTACTACATCTTTATCCTGACATTAATGTTCCCACTTTTCTTCCTTTGCAGTTCTGGCAGACTGGTCTGCAGTCAGCAGCTCAAGAGTAAGTACCTGCTTTTTGCTCTTGGAACTTACCATCCTCACATATGAGGCTTCTGTAGAGTGAATCATAATGAAACCAAGCATGGCATTTCAATAATTTATTCACAGGAATAGAGCACTAGACTTCATGGAGGAGCCAGACATTTGAGTACTAACATTCTTTGGCAATGTCAAAATTCGCTCTTGTCTCCACAAATATCACAGAAATTGGGAAACCAATGAATGGAGTAGAGTCATGAAACAATGGTATTCATGAAAACATGTCAATGTGAATTCAGAATGATACTTGGCGTTTAGGATCTGGGAATAAATTCATGTTTCATCAAGACAGTACAGGGTGAGCCATAAATATTCACACCAAATCAAAGTCTTGTGTTTCCTGTACTAATAATTTCTCATGAACCAACTACATCTCAAATTAGATATCAAGACTCACAGTAACTATTTGCACCATATCTTCAATGAGTCCCCCTTCTTCTTGTCAGCAACCCAGATTCTTAGATTCTGCTATTCTATTAAACTGGACAGACATGGTTCCAATACTCTTTCAGCACAAGCCTTAATTGAGGTCATGTGATTTCATATTTTGACACTTACTTCCAGTAGACTCCAAATACAGTAATCTATTGGATTCCAGTCAGAGTTTTAAGGGGGGCATTAGTATTTCTTGATAATTTCTGCAACATGGTTTGCTAGACAAGTTTTTGAGAATCAAGATGTGAAAGGAGGCCTCTTGAAGCACCCAAGATATGGTGACATGAAGATATCCAACATATTGCTCTTAGCATTTTCTGGGCATGCATAAATATAAAAGTTACTTGTGGTATGAATATTTATGGCCCACCCTGTATGCCAACCAGAAGGTATTGTGCAACTATTACATCCTTGCATCAGAACACACTAGAACTTTACAGCCCTAGAAAATTGAGATCTATTGAGACAGGGATCTCTTCTACTATATACAAATTTGGCAATAAAATGCAATGCTGACCAGACTCTTTTACCCAAGAACAAGCAAAACTTGGTTGAAACATTATTCTTCTATTCTCTTCCAGCATTTGGCTTAATCCTTTTAGGGAATATGGAGGGACACATTCATTTTGAGTTAAGGTGATTGGTGGGTAGAACTGGTTGCTTTCATTCAATGTTTTGAAAGCAACAATGTTTATAGATGCAGTGTTGGGTAGGAGCATGTAGCAGACAATTCAGCTACTTCTGTCAAATAGCTCTCTTAACATTTATATGCTTGTTAGCATCATCATAACATGGGAAAAAACCTCAAACCAACTACTTGCAGATTTTTTCCAATCCTTGCATCATCTCAAAAATTTCAATCAAAATTAAGCATGATGAAACATGGGAATCAAATGATCCGTTGGAGTTGATGACAAAACATGTGTGCTGCGCATGACCAGTCAAGCATATCTCTCCTCTCTTTCCTTTTCACTTTCTTGCTTCCTTTGAAAAATTATTGGGAACCTGCCAGTCTTTTGTGTGCCAATTTTTCTTTCTCTTTCTTCGGATTGCAATGGGAAAAGGACGGTCAATCTATGTTCCATTATCAAGTTGAAGAAAAAAATGATTCCCAACTTCCAAGGTCCTGTCTGCAAATGAAAGCAGTTGTACAACTGCCAAAAGGAGGAACCGAATTGAAAATCCTTTCATTTCCTGCAGGATTGTGCTGATGTTTATTCATTTCCGCCTGGTGATTCCCTCATTTCACACACATCCATTGTCCATATAGACACCCTCACTCCTAGACCCACACCATCACTTGGAGGCACTTCCTCAATGAGATTGTTCCTGTATGTACATACTGATGAAATGTTGGAATATGTGATTTGCTGGCAATTTGTGAGTGGCATGCATGCATGCAGGGCATGTATGTCTTAAAATCCAACCATAGTTTTTCACTGCACTGCTCATATTCTAAGAAATATTGCAAGAAATAAAAGTATTTATCATAACTTACATCATGAATTGGTACTTAAGATTCATTGAATGATGAAAAGTTGCATACATGTGTATCAAGTTCAGTTGAATTTTCAGAATGATGAAAAGGATGTTCCTCATTCCTTTTGTTTCAGCATCAAGCCACTGGCACAGTCACCATACATGAGCAAGCCATCTACAGTGGTAACTTCATCAGCTGAGATGGGTTTGCTAACCTCAGCTGGAGCCCAACCACCTGCCCAGCCACCCTGGGAAGGAAGGGCCATTGCCACTCCTAGACTTCGATTAGTTGAATTTGCTGCCTTCCTTGAAACCCATCGAGAACCTGATACAGTAAGTATCTCCTTGGTAACATCCTTGGCATGCCTTCAAAGAGGCACATATAATGTGCTTGCTATGACCATGCAGACAGAAAGACAAGAAGCTTGAAAAAAGATGTGAGAAACTGGTTTGTTGTGATGATTGATGAGTATCATTCTGAACTGGTACTTGATTGAACTGGTACTAAATTGAAGATTTTCATGTTTGGATTGATGGCTAAATCTGGTGACTTCACTAACTTGTGGCCTTTTTCTCCTCCCTTGTTTAGTACCACAAGCACCTCTTTGTGCACCTTGGTGGTCCCACCACATATTCTGATCCTCTACTTGAGGTAAGTTTCTTGATATCTGGAAGGGAGACATTTTTAAACCATGCTATCTATTGTTTATAAATGAAAAACATAAAAAATTATTTTCTTTGTTTTACAGTCAGTAGATATTAGGCAGATCTATGACAAGTTCCCGGAGAAGAAGGGCGGCTTGAAGGAGCTCTATGACAAGGGCCCACAAAATGCCTTCTTCCTGGTGAAATTCTGGGGAGATCTCAACTACACACTCCAGGATGAAGCCAGTGCTTTCTACGGAGTCACTAGCATGTAAGCTATCACTTTTGGTTGATGTGCATTGTGGAAAGTTGCTTGATGACTGATCTCCATCTCCCCTTTGTTGCAGTTATGAAAGTCCGGAGAACATGACTGTCACGGTGTCAACAAAGGTGTGTTCCTTTGGGAAGCAAGTGGTTGAGAAGGTAGAAACAGAATATGCCCGCTTCGAAGGTGGTCGCTTCGTCTTCCGGCTCCACCGCTCACCTATGTGCGACTACATGATCAATTTCATCCTTAAGCTCAAGCACCTGCCTGAGAAGTACATGATGAACTCTGTCCTCGAGAATTTCACTATCCTCCAGGTATCCACCCTTGATCCTTTTTTTTTGCCTCTCCATCTCATGATCTGAGATTATTCAGAGAGTATTGAACTCTGAACAGGTTGTGACAAATCGGGACACACAGGAGACTTTGCTGTGCATAGCATATGTGTTTGAAGTGTCAACTTCAGAACATGGTGCCCAGCATCATATCTACAGATTGGTGAAAGAGCCATCACTATGAAGGAGAATGTCCGTGACAGAGAGCCTTCTTGTGTGCCTCAAGCCCCCTCCTCCCTCCTGGCTCCCAGACTCTCCAATCATCACAGCTTGTTATACAAAATACACACATATGAACACTCATGCACTCTGAGTGATCTTACCACAGCGGTTGTGTCACATGCCGAAAGAAAAGAAAACAGAATAGGAGAAAGAAAAACATAGACAGTCCCATCCTGTGGTACTTAAGTTTTAACCAAAAGAGTTTATTATTTTAGATCTCTAGAGGAATGTGATAACTCTCTTGGAAGCCTATTCAGCAGCCATAATCATGTCTCATGCAGACAATTCCTCTTTCTCTGCCTCCCTCTCCCTTCCTCATCAGAGTCCACCTTGATGAGATTTAGTCCAATACATTATCCTTTGTCTTTTTTGTTTGTTGTTGAAGTGTTGTTAGTCACCTGGAACAGAGCTACAGCTACGGTACCTAAGCTAGGATTCTTCCTCTTCTTTTTTTTTTTTAAATTCTTCATGGCAGCTCGGTTGAGGCCAGGCGAGCTTCTCTGCTCTTTTTCCTGTTTCTCCAGTCCTTTTTCAGATTTTGTCAGGTGAATGCTGTTTTCCAAAATAGTCAGGTGAGCAAAAGTAAAGTGCTTTCACCAAATGGCTTGTTCCAATTGCCTGGTGCAGTTGGTATTTCTTTCAAGATTTTCTCCTGCCCGTAGACTGATATTATGTGTACTGTGAAGTGATCTTTTTGGGAATATTCATCCATGTTCATTCAGGTCCATTTGATATCCTTGGGATGAGAGGAGAAGTAAACGTGAACAAAGGGGGGGAAAAAAAGTCCTGTGCCATTTTGCCACTTTATCTCGATTCTGCCAAAATTCTCCCAAGTGCCTTTGGGTTTTCCTCCAGGTCCACGTCCACTTGACGATATCTACCGTGTGTGACGAGAGTAATTGTAAAAGTACATGTGCATTGTTTTGTATCTCCCCCTAAGTACAACTATTTTTACAAAAAAAAGGTGTGAGGGCATCTGATCATGAAGAGAAAAATTTTCAAATCAAATTGTTGGACAAGTGTGTGTTCCATCTTCGTCTATCTCTTTCCTGTTTCAGTGCTTTTTTAGGGATTATTTGGGAATTCAACAAGCGACTGCTTTTTTTCCTCAATTCGTCAAAGTCACATTTTCGTTGTTGCAGGCACAAAAGAAGTTTTTTTTTTTTCCTAGAATGTTGTATTGTGATCTCAATGGCATGACTGGTGAGACATGTATAGGAGGCATAGACCTGATCTCTTCTTGCTACGTGAACCAAATGTGAATACAGAGCGCCATTCATTTCCCTCCCTCCCTCCTTCTTCCCCTCTCCCTCCTTTGGGTTAAATTTGGAGAGCAAAATTTCACAGGCATCTTCTGAGTGAAAAGCACAACGGAAGCATGGTTTAGCCTGTCTGCTTGGGCATCTCCCTTCATGCTTTGTAGTATTTATATGTATAGAGGGAACCGAACGCATCTATGACTCCACAGATATGGAATGACATGGAAATCTTATTTCCTTTTTTTTGGAACCATCTTTATTTTAGGTTTTTGTATGTAACAGAGTTATTTGAAATAAAAATTGTTCTCTCTCTGGAAACCCATCTATAATTTGGGTATTTTCGTTGAACTTGCCAGTAAAAAAAAATTTCCGGAGTCATTACCAGAACTGAAGGACGCCACCCCCTGAGAAATTAAATTCACGGCGACATTAAGAGAGCTGCAGTCTGCAATGTCTGGCACCGATTGGGAGCAGTTGTGGAGTTTGGTGGGGACCATATTGAGCATTTCTCACCATGAACACATGACATCACACCAGCAGTGCCCCCTGTGAAGCATGCTTTTCGTCTTCACGTAACGTTCTCCCTGTGGTACACCAATACGATGCCCAAACTCACCGAGCTGTGGAGCATCATTTTGTTCTATAATATCGTATATCCGCCAACCGACTTTATCATCACCTAGGATTTCTCAATGTGTATAAAAGGTTAGGTTTATGCCCTTCGAAAACCAACCCCGTTAGGACAATCAAGATGCTGGGAGCGATGTTAACAGCTACAGAGACCTGTACACTTACAGAGGTAAGCATTTGAAGCCAATCAAGGACCATTGGCCAGTGCGAGTCCAAACTATAGCAACAAGACGAATAAGATTTTAAGGAAGCGAGCGATATCTAGGGAGGTTTATCGGGCTGCCAAGCCGTTGGGTCATCGTCAGGGGCGTGACCCTACCAAAGAACTAGCTGTGCAGCAAGAACCTTTTCGACATCTCCACCATGGGACATAATTTCATAAGCTACAAGGGAGGGGCAGGAGGCTCGGAGGAACGCGAAGGGGGTTGGATAGGGTTTGCGCCCCTGGCTTCCCCGAAACAACTGACGTCCCTCATCTCTACAAGAATTTTTCACTACAGAATAGAATCTGCCTCAACAGCAGCACGAGAAAGCTACTACAGCATGAGTCCGTCACACATCCACCACTGCTAAACATTTCATTACTTAAGCAAAGTTCACACCTGTTTCCCGGAGGCACCAAGAACCCGTACTCATACCACATCCCAAAGTCGCCCTGAGGTTTCCAGAGGCCTCTTTGAGGCCCTTTGGAGGTCCACTTGGGGCCTCTTGATACGCGAGGCCCGAGACAGATGTCCCTGATGCCCCCCCCCCCCCCCCCCCTCTGGGCGACTCTGCTATTGGGTTGGAAAGAAAGTCTTGCAACACTCTGCGCAAATTTGTCAAAATTTTATAAATTTCTTGAAATGCAATTTCAGTCTGCAATGTAATGACCATTGTTGTCTATGACATGTTCCCAACGCACGGGTAACTGCTCGATGCCCTTTGCCCAGAACTCTGGCGATTGCGAAGCGAAGAAACGGCCGACATCATTTTGAGCCGTGCTCGATCGTCGAAGGCCTCGTCCCGCAGGTGATTCTTGAGGGCCCGGAACAAGTGATAGTCGGAAGGGGGCAAGTCCGGAGAATACGCTGGATGGGGTAAAACTTCCCAACCCAGTTCTGAAATTGTCTGGCGAGTCATCTTCGCAACATGTGGACGAGCGTTGTCACGCAGAAGGAGAACTTTGTCGCGTTTGGGACGCTCTTTNTTGCAGAGTCTAGGTGTTTATGGAATGAACATAATCATGATACTCTACACGTGTGCACAGCACTTGCCACACCCTGCCTTCTCTCACACGCCACAGTCGTCGTGCGTCTTGTTCCCCTCACCATCATTCCTTTGAAAATTTTAATAGTTTTAGGAAGTGTTGCAAGACTTTCTTTCCAACCCAATACATCCTTAGGCACTCAATGAGAAGGTGAGATCTGTAAAGAGAAACGCTTATACACTGGAATATGAACTATTAATGTTTATGTTGCAATTCAAGCATACGCATTCATCTTATAGATGTGCAAGATTCTCTGCTACATCTCTAGATGCGCAAGATTGCATAGAAGAGGACGTGACCCATGGATGTTAGAGCTTTATTCTGGGAATGAAGATAAAATTTTATATCCACCTAAAATATCTATTCAAGATCGGCAAGTAGTGGGTTTTGCTGAATAACATGGAATTCTATTTGAGCCAAGTGTACCCATTGCTCCTCAATATATTTTATGGAGATCACTGTTGAATAAAATCCTATCTCAAATCTCAGATCTACAAAAATCTGTTTACCTGCGATTTTATGATGTTCTTTATTATGTGAGAGCGGATGTTTGAGCGGAACATTTGGAAGAAATCCTTATGTAGCTCTCAGCATCCCGGTCGATGGTTTGATGAGAGAACTAATTATTCAATTTATGTTTTCATATGTAATTTTTAATTTTAAAATAATTTTTTAAAGTATATTTTCATTTGTCATGCAGCATATTTAAGGATTCAGGTAAAAGTAAAAGCTTGGAAGGACTCTGCTTTAAGTAATGTTTGCAGGCAGGGTTGCCCAGCTACTCAGAAAAAAATGCGCAGTAGATGCGAATGAGTAATGAGTAGTATGAGTGTCCTTCCAGGACAACCTTGCCATGCCAGGCAACCACAAATACCGAGCCATAATCTAGCGCATCATTGTTGAACGAGCCAATGCAGATCGATTGTTAAAGCGAGTCCATAGCATTGCAACAAGTGAGAGAAGAGGTTAGAGTAGGAAAAAAAAAGACAGCTAACGGGCCTTGTGATAGGGTTACCATCCGTCCAGTTTTTTTTTTCCGGAAATGCCCTCTTAAGCTTTCCGTCCGGGAAGAAGGCGTCCCTATGGGTTACTATACGTCCGGATATTTTCCCGCCTCTTTCGCCTTCAAATTTCCGTCCGACTTCTGTGCGCCCTCTTTTTGGCTGTCCGAAATACGGTAACCCTACCTTGTGGAAACAAGCAATGTCGCAATTTCATCATGGACTGGATCCAACCAACAACTTGTCCTTCACACAGTCACCACCAAAACACGGTCCCTAAACAGCACAAGGTTCACATCTATGCTGACAATGTAGCCAGTGCTCGGTGTTGTGTGGAAGTGGACATTTCGGTAATCGATGATCTACTTCCCACCAAACACAAGTTACTTCCGGAGTGGAAATTGTGCCCCAAAGGACTTTACTATTGATACTTCGTATAGGCACACGATAAACGGACGAGCGACAAAGAAAATGGCCGATTCACTGAGGTCAAACACTGGCTAGTTTGCTTCTAGTTGTGCGCAATTTTGTTTCTAATGCAATTAGAACTTTCATCTGTTACTGACTTTATACTAGGCAGACAAAACTGCTCGAGCCTTCGTAAAGAAAATTAATACGCTGAATTTTACAACTCGGCTTATCGGACACGTCCTAACCGTAATGCCTTGAGACACGAAAAAGCGGAGGAAGGCTGTGCACGAGAACTTCGCTTTTATCATCGACAGGGCATGCAGCTTTCGGTCGACCTTTCTCTCGATATAAAGGGCGATTATAAAGCATAAAGATGATAAAGTAAGTATTCCCCTTCAGAGCGCTATTGCACTTAAACTATGAGGTGTAGATGTAGGATGGTGCCATGGCACAAGCATTGTAAGTGACACGTTGAGAATCCATTCCAGCACTTCTAAAGTCTTGGCTGGGAAAGCCTGGCTTACAAGAAGAAAATTATTATTATTATTATTTATTAATTCTTTATTTCTCTATTATTCATCGAAGGGGTACAAATGTTCAAGTTCTCTTCCTCGTGGAATTGCTTTATCGAAAAAGAATCACGTGCCACACAACAATCTTCTGGATGTTTTTCCAGAAAATTTGCCTGCGTTTTTGTGACGAACTTTTTTTTATTTATTACTGCGGTGACGGGTAAAGCAAATCTTACTCGTCAAATTAAGATTAACTGGTTCGATCTGAACCAATTCTGCTGATAAAACTCTACTCATGTTCCAGTGATAATCCAACCAGGCTGCATTTTTTTTTAGGTCTGAGAATAAAAGGGACCCAAGGGCTATGAGACTCGCAAATAATGCATATCCACAGTTGACCTAATAAAGGTCGATAGGGAAGATCAAAGCATTTGCTTTCTGCTGAAATATCAAGAAAATTAACGTTTTTAATGGGAATACTTGATCAGAAACGATAGGATAAGATGGGATACGAGGCGCAAGAAGCTGAGGGCCCATAAATGCGCTTGGAATCCCGGCTAACCCGACCATCCCCGTGTGACCATCCAAGTAACCTTTAACCTTTGAATGTCATCGATCAACCATAAGAAATGGCTCAAGGAATTTCGCAGATGCGAGATTCTTCTTTCTGGGAAGGAACTGGCTTCTCGCGTTTATTCAATTGGACTTTTTTTTTAATTCGACCCGAACACCCACGCACCCAGTTGCATCGTGTCGAGCGAAAAAAGAGAGATTCAAATAAAAACCACTACATCGTCTTGTCTTCCACGCGAGATAAGTAGACGCCGCCGCAGGTTAAATAGCGCGGTTTTCTTCCCTTATGAAAAACGATCCTGTTTTATATTTTATTTTAATTCAGGGTCTGAAACTCCCGGCCCGCAAACGCGGCTAAAAATGCGCGATGCGGCCTCGCTCACCGAAACGAGTTTCCGACCCTGCTTTAATCAGATGGAATGCTTTTCGCGCGATCGGCATGAGAGTCATCATAGCAATCCCGAGTGTCTTTTTTCTTCTTGGAAACCCCATTCCATTCCCCCCCCCCCTTCGGATGCAACTGACAGTCCCATCAAAAGTTATGACCAGAGTTGGGTGGCCCCCTCATAACCTTGTACGCACACTACGAGTACGTGTAACTAGCTTTGACAGTCTCGAGAGCAGAATCTGCTCTGAGCATAAGTGTACCGTGGATGGAAAAAGTATATGAGGGGGGAGGGGAGAGAGGTGAGGTAAGGGAACTCTGGAACATTGTTCTGGTGCATTTCACCTCACTTTTCCTACTTCCTTTTGCTTTTTTTTAAGTGGAGGGGGAGAGGGACATACTCCATGTTGCCCTACCCCCCCTCTCCCCTGTAAATAGCCCTGACGCTACGCTAAGTACTGGTCTTAAGTTGGCGAAATTTGATATACACTGGCTGCAGTAGAAATTTTAATACGAAGGATTGAGCGATCACGATAAAATTCGGCAAAGGAGCTCTTAACAGTCTGCCATGCAAAAGGTTCAAGTTCAAAAGGGGGAGTTGGCCCTTCCCAAAGAAAACTCGCTAAATGTCCTTTTTTAAAAAGGGCGGGGTCCTACTAATTGCCTTTAAGGAGCATCCAGAGGGAATTTATCAATTAAATGCAAAACAGAAACTACTGCTGGTGTGTAGAAAAATCGAGGTAAGTTTGAAGGTCGGGATGACACAAAATAACTTATCGAGGAATGGGGAAGGAAATGGGGAGGGAATGGGGAGGAAGAGATCGCAAAAAACTACTTTCTCCTTTTCTTCTTCCCTCAAGTCACTACGTTATTGCGTCATGCACGAGTGTTTAACTGTGAAACCGTGCCGAGGCGACGTCTCCAAAGGCGATTTCGTCCACTTCCTCGAGCATTGGAATCTACGACGGTCGATTTGAACGCTTGCATGAGCCTCATGCTTGCCGGGCCTCCCGATTTGGGAACATGCACGACCCGAATCGATCTCGTACGTGCATTCCGATCGATCGGCAACGATGAAAAGCTGCAATAACTTGACTGCCTTCGGTGACATCGTGTTGGCGTGGCCTCGCAATTAAATACTCGAGAATGTCGCAATATACAGTAGAAGTGGCTTGAAGGAGAAAGAAAAGGAAAATAGCGTTTTCTGACAAGCTGCCCTCTTCCCCCATTCCTTGAGCGTCCGGCAAGTTTTCTTTGTATCGCCTCATCCGATGACCTTAATACTTTCCTCGATTCTTCTACACGTCATTAAGAGTTCCTGTTCCACATTCCATTAATAAATTCCTTCTGGGTGCTTCGGGGGAATTAGGAGGACCCTCTTCCCCTCCCCCCCCCCCCTTTCTATATGAACATTCGGCGAGTTTTCTCAGTAAAGAGGCATCCTACGCGCTTCAAATTCTAATTAATTTCATGACACACTGCTGGAAGTTATTGTATTAAAGTTCAGCATTATCATTCAATGGGAATTGCAATTTCGATTGCAACCAGTGTAGCTACATAAGGACCTTTTACGTTTCAGAAAATACGAAATGGATTCACGCGAAACTCGGTTCCCTCAGAGAGCTTCATACAGGTATTAAGTGAGCTGAATATGGAACGAATCCATGAGAGCAAACGGAAGCTCAGAGAGGAGGACTTTTTTGGCATCAGAGTTAAACCTTGAAGTACCGGAACGGTCATTTTGACCGCAATATTAAAAATCGTTTAAAATCATTATTCTGTTACATTCAAATTTTTTTAAGTTGTTCATGTACAATAGAACTAAATCTTACGAAAAAAAAGGTCTGTTCAAAAGTTGTAATGTGTAATGTTAAAACGGACATTTGGCACTGTATATTACTTTGCAGAGTCTAGGTGTTTATGGAATGAACATAATCATGATACTCTACACGTGTGCACAGCACTTGCCACACCCTGCCTTCTCTCACACGCCACAGTCGTCGTGCGTCTTGTTCCCCTCACCATCATCATAGTAATTTTCACCATTATTTAGGTCTTTCTCAATTTCATTTCTAGATTCAGCTTCAGATAAGTCCTGCAATAGCTGTACGCACTGCAGTGCAGTATCACGTTGTTTTCTTGGTCTTCATTTCCGCTGCACACAACTTCACAGCAGATACACGGATACAGATACAGCAGATAAGTTGCAGTAAAAATTATTCTCAACTTGTCCGAAAAAGTATCCTACTGTAGCACATACAAGACGTATGCGTAGCTTTAAAGTTCAGCTTCAAGAAAAAGCACGTTTTCACAGCAAATCAGTCACGCGATTACAGCTGGTCAGTCACGTGATCACATGGTCGAACGCTTGAAAATGGTAGGTCAGACGCATACTCATAGTAGCTTAGATAGTTGCTCACAAAGCCAAAAACATTGATTTCTCTATAGCGGTCAAAATGACCACTCCGGTACTTCTAGTGTTAAAGTAAAAAAATGCTCCATCCTTTTTCTATTGAGAAATGTAGCGCATGTTGTGCAGCGCTCGAAAATGGGCAGGATGCAGCAGGAGGGGATTCTGTTAAAAGCACTTTCACCTCAGCCATCTCGCCTAAATGAAAATGAGGGAATTGAGGAGGATGGAGCGGGATGGAGGAGGATGGAGCGGGATGGAGGGGGATGGAGGGGGATAGAGCGGGATGTCGTTCCGGCATCCCCTCAAGGACCTCAACTCATTCCGATTGTCTCGTGGGCGAGTTTCCACATGTGCGCATGGCCATTAAAATAATACCCAGGTATTCTTCATTAAGGCATTCCTGGAGGTTTTTGCATCGATGCAGAATGAGCCGGGTATGCTTCCTTATAACATTTTTGCGTATGGGTAAAAAAATAAAGCGGTAGTGTAAGAGCTTCACGCACGTCTGTTGCTAGTTCCTCAGATATACATACCTATATTGAAATCATGCTTCCACTCGTTGCGCTGCTACAATACGTCTTTGAAGAGCGATGTTGAAATAGACTGTCACACCCTCGAACGCAAGCACGGAGTCCGTGTCTCTCTAAATCATTTCCGCCGTATCTTCAGGGATTTCGCCCCATGCTTCTGTAGCTCCTTGAGATCGTGGATTTCAGGTAACATCAAAAGTTTACTGTCACATTCTGCCTGAAATCAACGCTCTGGAGAAGCTACTGAAGCGAACCGTAGGAGCTTATGGCAAAATTCTGGAAGACGTGACAGATGGAGCAATCGATGAGTGGCGACTTGGACTTCGCTCTTGCGTTCGAGCGACCGGCAGTCATTTTCGACATCGCTTTCCTGAACGAACTGCACCAACCCCACCTTCGCGAAAATTTGACAGGTATGAGCAAATTTCAGTTCTTTTTCGATTACAGGAAATAGCATTAATTTATCACCAATGGTTTCCGGTAGTGCTATTTTTTCACTGAGTCGTTTTTTTTTTTTGGTTCACCCTGTTTAGTTACCGAGGATAGTTTGTGGCATGTCCATAGGTCTCAAACCTCGGGAGGGATCCACGTGGCTCCGTCAGCACATTATGCACGCTTACAATAGCACTTCGAGCAACGAAGACTCTCCATTCGACACACGTTCATCCACTGTGGAACGATGGCAGTAACAACGCATGGACCCACGGCGACACCTATATACAGCAGCACTCACCAATACATAGAACTCGAATCACCAGGTGATGCGTAGATAACGCCCATGTACAAGTACAATGTTCGACTCCCCATCATTGCAACAATGCAATAGAAATGGGCTTAATTTATGTGCATGGTCACCACGGCTCAGCATGAAACCAAGGCAGAAAGGAAGGATGCGGATTGTGACGTCATACGACACAGAAACGTCGATTCGAGGTGAAACTCGGTTTGAAAACATGGATTGATGGGGTAGATTATTGGTTACTGTTATGTTCATTCGGTCTACAGAATTTTCGAAAACAAAGAATTATTAAATTTTTTCCCCTATTCTGTAACATGCTTCTATTTTTCCATTTCCAGGCGATTTCCGCTCAGTAGAATTGTCCTCGCCAGACCGCGAACGGAAATCTCCGTTCTGACGCACGGCGGCATTCAAGAAAAATTTTCACTGGATTTCTGAATGAACTCAACTGTGACTCTACTCTTTGCTTGTTCTATAAGCATGGTTTGACTTCGTAGTAATGATGTTCACCAACAGACATGACCTTCACGCAAGGTGCCCCTCCATAAAGGGGATTGTTTCAATGAATACCGCGCAAAAGATCACTACTGAGGAGGCAAACCATGAACTCACGAACATTTTTTAAGTGTGCTATGTTGTGATTTTTTTTATTTCCATGTTTAGCATAATGAAATGTATAGTGAAATATTCCCTGAGATCTACTGAACACTTCAGTTTTTTAATTATGACTGTGCATCAATTAGGTCATGAATTAAGTTTTTTTTCCTGAAACGTTACATTTTCCAGAAAATGACCAGTCTTCAGGGATTTCACATAGGAAAACTATCCGGTAAGGAAAGTGTCAACGTTCACGCATTGCTTCGTAGTTATCACCCCACTAACACATTTTTTGCCGTTCAGCGTTTAGCGAGCTGTTTAGCGGCTCGTGATATGCAGCAATAGTAAATGAACGGAGGAAGAGGTTGGCTCGGGCCTATCCAACCTCCATTGACGATCTACTGCTGCACATCATGAGCCGCCACAGATGTGCCTAATCTTAAAAAAAATGACTATAGGACTCCTAAAGGAAGTACGGTAAAAGGAATCCTATCGGAACTGTATGGTTCCTGAAAGGAACGTATAGGGCTCGTAGAATCACATGGGGAATCCTAGAGGTTTTCTACTGTATCTATATGGTTCTTGCAGGCAACTCAATGACTCCTATTAGAATGAAGCATTCCTGCAGCAAGTCCAACAGCATTTCCTATTGGCAATCTTAGGAATACTCTCCATACTGAAATAGTAGAGACTCCAATGTTATTTTCCTTTAAAACGCCTTGTACGAGGTGCGTTCAAGTTCTAAGGTCTCCTAATTTTTTTCTGACAAACTACTTGCACCAGAAAGTTGAAACTTCTGTCACTTCTCAACATAATCTCCCTGTAGACGAACACATTTTTCACAACGTCGACGCCATGACTCCATGGCTGCCGCGAACGCTTCTTTAGGGGTCTGTTTTGCCCACTGGAAAATCGCTGATGCAATAGCGGCCCGACTGGAAAATGGGCGGCCACGGAGAGTGTCCTTCATCGTTGGAAAAAGCCAAAAATCGCTGGGAGCGAGGTCAGGTGAGTAGGGAGCATGAGACACCACTTCATAGTTGTTGTCACGAAGAAACTCCTGAGTTAGGATCGCCCGATGAGCAGGAGCGTTGTCTTGATGGAAAAGCACACGTGCAGCCTTTTCCGGTCGTTTTGCTTGCAATGCTGGAAGGAGCTTCGTCCTTAAAACATGTTCGTAGGATGCAGCCGTCACCGTAGTGCCCTTTGGAACACAATGAGTTAGGATTACGCCTTCACTGTCCCAAAACATGGCCACCATCATTTTCTCCGCACTGGCGGTAACCCGAAATTTCTTCGGTGGCGGTGAGTCAGTGTGCTTCCATTGTGCCGACTGCCGTTTCGTTTCAGGATTGAAAAACGGCATCCATGTCTCATCCATTGTGACAATTGATGAAAAGAAAGCACCATTCATGCCATCATCGCGTGTCAACATCGCCTGACAAATTGTCACCCGCGCAGCCTTGTGTTCGTCGGTCAGCATTCGGGGCACCCACCGTGAAGACACTTTCCGCATTTTCAGGTCTTCATGCAGGACGGTGTGCGCAGATCCCATGGAAATGCCCGCTTCGGAGGCGATATCTCTCACACCTAATCGGCGGTCCTCCATAACAATTTGCTCCACTCGCGCAAGCATGTTGTCGGTCCGGCTGGTTCGTGGCCGCGGCTGCTTCGGTTCGTTGTCACACGACGTTCGGCCTTCTTTGAACTGTCGCACCCACGAACGCACATTTTTCACATCTTTAACACCATCACAGCATGTCTCACTCAATTGACGATGAATTTCAATGGGTGTTACGCCCCGCAAGTGGAGAAAACGGATGATTACACGCTGTTCTTGTACACTGAACGTCGCCATTTTAAGTATTGAAAACGCTTCTCACTCGTGCGGCAGCTACAAGAACCCTGTGCGCTGTACGGTGCTGCCATCTCGTTCATGCATAAACAAAGAGTACCCGCGTATTTTAAGCTCAAACGCATGTTTCTTTCTGCACCCGGTCCCCAGAAAAAAATTAGGAGACCTTAGAACTTGAACGCACCTCGTAGAAAAGAGGTTCCCAACTTCCTTATATTTTTATTTACTAGCAGCACACTTTTAATCCCTTTAAAATTTCTTAGTGATCAGAGATGCGAGGGGGGTGTCGAGCAAAAATTTGCTGGGCGAAATTGGCGCTATTAGTGGCCCTTCGGTTAGGATGTGGGAAAAGAAGTTTCTTCATGTACTTCTCCCCTCGTAAAGCTCAAAACTTGAAGCATACTCGAGCTTAAGGCGCACTAATCGTTGTCGACCAACGAGGTGCCTGGAAATAAAAATGACGTTGCACAACTTTTTGTTACCTGCCGCAGGCGGATATCGTTTCCAGTCATCCGTACTCTCTCTTGTATTTTGACGTGAGAGACTTCAGGAGGCTTATACTTCTAAACAACAGAAATCAGTTTGTGGGGCGAAATCGGCATCAAATTGAAGCGGAAACTCTTTTGCAAAAAAGATAAAACTCTAATGAATGCCTTCTTCGGGTCTAAGGAGCCTTAAAAATTCTCGATGTTTCAAATTGTCCGGTGTTGGATTGAGGAATTCCTTAGCTCGACAAATTTTCTAGCCTTCTCTAAGTGAAGATGTCAGAATTGCATGCAATGCTGCACACGAATAGGTTTATTTTCTTAAGTTATTTAGTTTTTGCAAATGAAGGAGTGCACTCATCTCCATTTGCATAATTCTACTGTAATTGGAAAAAGAAAGTACAGATGCAACTTCGTTTCGCTGAAATTATTTCAACGCGTTACAAGTCCTTCAGAAAGCTGAAGCGAGACTCATGAATATAAATAATCAACTCCTCAAAAAAGGAAAATTATGCTTGATGCGGAAATTGACATTTATTTTAAAGGAGATCTGGATGAACCCGTTTCCTTCATTGATGCTGGGGCGGGCAGTCCACCAGGAATTGTTGGCAAAATGGTATATATAAATACAAAGGGGTTTATTTGTAAAGTATCCACGTTCGGACAGCAGAGGTGGGGACAGAGCCGTAAATATCCCATGTGGCCCCCCCCCCCCCTTCCCTGGCGTTTTCCCCGACTTGTGCCTACCAATCCTCCTAGAACTAGTACCTGCGTGTCCGCGTCCGAGTTTGCACGCCCTCCCTTTAAATGAATCTGAATGGCAAAGCCAAGTTGGCTTTTTTAAAATTCAAGTTTACGGAATAGTCATGAGCTCTTGAGTATTCCAAGAGTATTCATTGACACGCTCGCGAGTCTCCCTCTATAATATAGGGATATGGCCATATAGGTTAAAACAACCTGGAAAAAAGACCCCCAGAATTGTCAAAAGCTGAAAAAAGCCACCCGGGTGGTTGCTTCGTAATTATTCATTTCTCTATATTTATACATATAAGATAATTTAAAATTTTCACTTGGTGATGTTGAGATGCATTCACACAGGGATGTGGCTCATTATTATCCATGTTTTTAATATTTAAGGTGAATTTCCATCATTATTCAAGTCAAATATCACTGATTTTCGTTTCCATTTAGTATAAAACGATGGGAGATGCAAAGCATCGCTCGATTGGGAGCACTTCTTTAAATCTATAAAAAAAAGTTTATTTTCCTACTTTCATTATGAAGGGAAGAAGGACTGTTCAGCTATGAACATGGACTCATCTCAATGCAATGCTTGAACAGGCTTCGGGGGGGCGGGGGGGAAGCTAATCCTGACCCTCTCCACTCCCTGGAAAAAGGTATGAAAGTGGATAGCAGGGAGATAAAGTAAGAAACCTTACATGACCTTACATGAAGCAATTGTTATTTGAGAACAAATTCCAAGAACCATTCAGAGAGTGGAATCACCTCATCCTACAACACGACCACAATCAAAAGATTTCCTGCAAGGGGGGGGGTTGGCCATACTGTTCATTTTTAAGGAATGGGCTGAAGTTGGACTTGTTTTATTTTTCAGAGCATTTCAGTGAAGTTGATCAAATTACATGACATCAATTTCACTGAATGTTCCAAAAATGAAAGAGTCTTTAATCTGACCCCAACATAACGGGATGACACTTTCCTGCCTTTGCCAAATCTTGGGATCTTATTTCCGGGTGGCTTTTCCCCTAAACCCCTATAATTATAGCACAGCTTTCCTTGCTTTGCGAAACGAAAAAATGTCAAAACACATGATCAAAATCCACTTTCTTTGCTGCTTGATTTTATTTTCACTGCGCAACACTTTTTTTTTCTGTGCCTCATTCGCCTTTCGCTTGCTTCGCCCCCTCCCTTCTCGGCGCCCGGGGCAAGTGCCCCCCCTTATTTACGGCCCTGGGTGGGGATATCAACGTTGTCAATGCAAGTCGCATATTCTATTTCTCCTTCATTGAACGATGTACCTCGAGTTCATGTTTCTAAATTTGAAGAGAACGCGACCAAAACCCAAAATTTCACCGAATACAGCAAGTAGTTTCTTTTCCTGTTGGCATCACCATTTTGACTTGTTTGCAGGAGTAATTTTTTAGACGTTCAAATGGTAGGAGGCAATAAAATATGAAATGTACTGAAGAATTTACAAAAAATGTCAATTATGTGACACAATACAAGGAACATCCCATAGATGCAATTCTAAAACTTATCATGGTGAAATCTGTCCACTTATTCACCTAGGATTCGGTGCATGGGTCAAGAAAAGAGTTACACTTTCAGATACGAGGGATACTGCACCAACTACACTGTTAGTGAAATTGGTTAAGGTTCCAATCATGAAGGGAATCGAGATATACTGGATAAGGCAAAGAGCCATGCCGCTCTTTGAAAATTTGTGGCGCTTCTGAAACAGCAGCTAGAACGATAAAATTCCTTTCTTACACACCTCTACACATCCTTTGAGCACCCGAAAATGTTAGCCCATTATGTCAAGCCGTTTTCGCACACAAGTGATTTTACAAAAGCAAATGGAAATTAACTTTTGCACTCGCACCTGGACGCTGACGGGAGGACCTGCTCCACTCACTAAGAACAATTCCTTATGCCATTGCAATGCCTTATGACACCTACAGATGGGGGACCTCCTTTTTTGAGAGTCATTTTGTTGGTGAGATTCCATGGTAGTGCAAAGCTAGAATAGTCTGGATATTCTGATTGGATTCTGGATAGTCTGATTGGAAATGTAAAATTTGCATAACCATAAGCATAAATTCAATTCTTATGCAAAAATGTATCAAATGAAATTTCATTTTTTTTAGCCCTTTTAGCTCCAGCTTTGTTCCCAAATTATCAGATCTATAGCTTTGACTTAAAAAAAATGAACTGAGAAAAAACAAGACCAATACTTTTGATGCCTACATAGCCTACAGGCCACAAGGCACTGAGACTGCACAAATTGAGGATTGAGTAAAATTAACTTTTTCTTGCTTAATATAGCAAGATAAATCTTCATTAGATGAGATGAATGTATATGCTGAATTTAAGGGGTATACACTTACCTGAGCTTAGCAGCACTGGATTTACTGTACACCCTCCTCACTTTTACTCACCCTGCTAGTACCTACAACTTCCCCCTATCCTACATGCACACACATTGACATGGAAGCTTGAACTCACCAATTGTGATGCCAATACTCCTCCAATGTGGAAGCAACAGGAGAAAAAATGTTTTAGACTTACATTTTCAGCTCCAGAACAAATTGGACATTCAGGGTCCCTTGATACAGAACCTGTGCAGCTCGATGATTGTCAGCTCAGAGCAATTTGTTAATGGGAATGAGTGCTGATGAACATTTGGAGATAATCTACCTTGTTTTGGCAACTGATAGTAAGAGGTTCCTAAAACCTTTTGAGCATTGCACCTGGCAGTGAGCAAATCATCGGTAAAGTTTAAAGCTTTTTCAAGTGTTTATAACAAGCAAGGGACTAGATGCCCTAAAACTTCCATTGATGAGATAAAACTGACAGCAATGATGGTTAAATCTATAGCCAGTCTGAAGAAATCAATTCATTGCATCTCAGCAGAAATTTGTGAGCAGATCCAGTGTGTATCAAATTAAGCTGCTGAACACGTGGCATCCATACAAGCTTCAGCTGCTTCAAAAACAATGATCCTGAACACTGGGCTAAGTTCTGCAACTGGACACTAAATAAATTGAAGAATCATAACTAAAGAACATTTTCAGGGACAAGGCCAACTTTCGTGAGACAGGGTTATCTGATACTATGGGCACCAGATAATCTGCAATGGTCAGATCCATCCTAAGTGTAAGGGGAAGCTACACATCATGGTGTGAAGCAGGATCCTGAATGATAATCATAAGGTCTTTTCTTGGTTCCAGGAGACTGTCATAAGACATACAGCCTATGACAACTCACTTTTGTGACAACTTACACAATCCACTCTCCTTACTTTACCCAGATAATGCCTCAATTCACATTACAGTCCGGATACCAGATTCCAAATAACCAAATCTTTGAAATCCTGTTCCTCTAGTGTTCTTTATTCCATTCAATGAATGCTCAAAAAGTCTCCTTAGTAGAGCCTTTGAGGGGGGCCCATTGTGGACTTGATGTGCATCGAGCGAACATTCTGCCAGTGTTTCTTCAGCAAGGACACCAGGAAATTAATGGCCAAGTGAATGTTTTGCACAAGTTCATCGGGAGTCATCGTGACATGTCCCACAGCAACAGCAATGCACAACACCTGAAGCATTAAGAATGCACATGAAATCATCTTCAACACAAGATGATGAAGCCTAGTCCTACAGATTGATTCCCTCACCTTCTTCATCTGGAACTTGATGGTAGACTTGACCTCCTCAATCTTCTGCATGAGAGACTCTTGATGAGTCAGCAAAGTGGGAAATTTGCCTGCCTTGTTAAGTCCAGGCCCAAGGAGACGTGGAATCTGTCGGATCAGAGCTTCCGAAGCCAAGAATGCATCATATTTCTTTGCTGAAAGAACATAAACACTACATTACTCAGTTGTAGTAAATAAGAGAATGTCAAGCACAGATTACATAGCTTCTCAGTAATAGATTTTCATCAGTGATCACTATGCAGTTAATACATGCCATGTAAAAAGAACATCATTGAGGCATGGTCTTCCACTGGGAAAAACTATATTGATAAAATCAGCTTACCAAGTTTCTTCACAAGTTTCTTGTTCTTGTTTAGTTTCTTAAGAGCCTCAACATCCATTTGTGGGACAGAATTTGCCTTAGCTTCATCACAATGCTGTTCATCTCCAAGTACACACACTTGCATCTTAGGCCTGGGGATGTGCTTCAGTCTGTGATAGCAAGGGGAAAATCAGGGTAACTTGCAAAAGAAATCTAGGCTATGGGGAACTAAATAAGGGAATATTTGTCTGGAAGCTGTACAGAATATATAGGAACAGACTTTACCACAAATGACTGTCCTTGCATATAAATTTGGGTAACAAAGATTTGAAGCTGTAAATGCAGTTATTCATGCATAATTATATCATCTTTGACAAGTCTGCCCTAGTGAAGAGAGAATGAAGAGAACATGAGTAACTGAAACATAAAATAAAAGTTGTTGAAAATAACTTAAGCAACTATTTCATAATACATGAATTAATTCCATGGAATAACAACTGCACTATTGGACCTTTCAGCCAATATTTGAACTGATTTTAATGTTTTGCTACACACAGAAAATTGCAAATTGAATAAGCAAGCCTTCAACCCTTAATCACAGAAACCTCATCCTCAAATCTCAGGTGTTTGTCAGGCTGACATCATTACTTCCCCATGGAATGGAGTTACAAAGGCTATAAAAGCATACCAACATATAAAACAATTATGGGAAAATTCTGCAAGTCCAGAGCTCTTGTATCACCTTACCACATCCTTCAATCTTAGAGAAACTTGGTGATGGAAGTGGCAGGAGCCAAATCCACACCTACCCAGTTATTTTAAGACCCTGGGTTAAGGTCCGCCATGGATTACCATGACTTCCTGAACTCCACATAATGGCCACTGTCAAAAACAAGTCAGTGCCATTACAGTGAAGGCAGGCAAACATACTTGACTGTCCCAGAGAATCGCTTGTCTTTCTGGGGATCATAATTCTTCAATCCAATCTGGAGCTCCACAGTTTCAAGAAATTTCCTCTTCTTGACTTGGGAGTGGTGGAGCATGGCATTCACACACTCATACAAGGTCTCCTTTGACACTTTGGAGCTGCAAGACAAGAAAATCATGCCATGGAAGTCAACACTTGAACTTCTTCACATTCTCACATACTGGTGGTAGATTTAAAAGGAAGCTAAAAAAGCATCCAAGAAAGTATGTTATATACTTAGACAAAGCCAATTCAGTGCTTGAATAAGACTACCATCAGGAACTCAGGAATGGGCAGTGACTGCAAAGATAGCAGAGAGTGACCCATCCCTCTGAAGCATCATGTGACTGTGACACTTGGTACATGTATGTCTTTAATAATAATGAAGCAAATATAATTTCTCTGGATCCTTATAAACCATCCCCTGTATAAAATGACCAATGTTACTTGCATGAGGGATGAATTTAAGGTGGCTGCACCAGTTAAAGCCTACTCCAGACATTGTTCCTAGAACCTGAAAATGTTAATTCTCAAGGATAAAGTTTTTCTGGAGCATTGATTTCCATATTATAACAAGGATTGTAATAATTTTATAAATATTTGTGTTAATAAGTTTTTGTGTGCCACCCTGAAGATTCTACTCAAAACAGCATGCTGTATATCACAAGCTTTTAGCCAAACAAGTGGCATCCAGCTACTCCACAGCACATTTCTTGATGCATTACAGTTCAGCAGCTAGACATGCTGGATTGTTTTTTCTCCCAGTTAAGTATGCAGTTGAAGCATCCAACCTGTTGTACAGCATAAGTATGAACTAGGCCTAAGACCCAAACTTGTGCAGTTACAATTTTACGAATTTCAATACTCAACTCCTCATACGAAAATCATCAAAAAAGGCTCCCATCAGCTAATACAATGGTTGCCAGTATACCTACCATCACGAGTTTTCTGACCCATCAAACCTGTCTTATCTCTGCGAATACGTATGCATGGAATTTGCAATACCGCATCTTTTCCAGACCCCGACACGCCGAGACTACGGGACATCTCGGGTTGTCTAACGTTAACATTACGCTAACACCAACGATGAGCAAAACAACCCAGCTAAACTTTCTGAAGATGCTAGACATGAATCAACTTCTAGGCCATACTATCAAAAGTACTTTAGCGTGATATCAAGATATAAAAATGAGGATATTCAACAATTACCTCATTTTGATGAGAGGAGCAGCGAACCCGAAAAGACTTCAGCTGTCACCATCGGCGTGAGAGGAAATCGAACTACCTGACATCTGGTAAGCAAGACCCGAAACCAATGATCCCCACCGTCTCCATGTTTCAGAGCGACACCTAGTGACACATTTCACTAAAAGTAGTTTCAAAATTCCTCCATAGATAACTCTTTCAGCCTTTTTTTGCCCAAAGCTAGGTCCGCCAAGATAGTCAGCATGGTTCATTGGTAACCTAGAAAATTACCAGCTGGCCTCATCACGCTTGATGCTCCGCTGCCCTCGGCCCTGATCAACTATCCCTTCTCTTGGATCCAGTACAGTTCCAGTCCAAGAGAGATGGGACTTTTTCTTTGTATGGGAATTCTCAGAGGAACTCGGTGTATGTGCAGAGAAAAGACGGGACACACCCCTTTCTCCGATGAGTGAAAGGGTCTTTAATTGGACGGGATCCAGACTAGATACCGATTAAAAGAGTGAGCAAGTGAGCTTCTTGGCTTAGAAGGTGAGATTGACCTAGATTCGGCCTCTGAAAAAAGGAATCTTGTAAAGTCAGCGTGAAATGAATGGATGGATGAACGAATGAGTTGGTCTACGGAAATGGGGGAGGGGGAGAAGGGAAGAGAATAACCATTTTGGCCCTCATAAATATTTTATCATGTTACGTCTCTACCCGTCGTTCTTGACGGATAGTAATGAGGACCATCTCTTGCACTTCGTTCAGGGGCAATCAGTTTGATTCTCTTCGCATGAGGAGTTCCTCGAAGACGAGAGGACAGAACAAATTTTCGAATGATGTTCGCTGAGTCGGCATGACCGTTGTTGAGACTAACCCTCCTTTGAAGGGTTTGTTCAAAGTCCAGACAAAGTCTGACACTGTAAACCACGAACGAGATAACATCCTCCGGAACAACTTCTAACTCTTATCTCGAGGCCTTCCTGGGAGAACATCCAAGGATAGCGAGGGAATGAAAATGAGTGATTCCTCGAAAACAGGAACAGCGAGAAGTTTTTAGTCAGAAAATGAGAATTCCATGGTCGATATCGTCTGCTTTCTCTAAGAGAAAGCATACGACCATCTCATACCATCCATGACAAGCCTGTTCTGCTCATGAATATCAAATACTGAAAGGGTTTCAGCCCCTTCAGGTTCTCGAGGTGTTTTTTTTTTTTCGGGGAGCCGGTACTCCAGGTCGTTCCGGCAAATAATTTGTAGTTTTTTTTTTCATTTTTTCAATCTTCTCTTTCAATGGATATTGATGGTGTTCTGGGAATGAGCAAGAGAAGAGTATAATTCATACTTGTTAGTCTCATACTATTGCCTTTTTGCCTTGTGCTGTTACTAGTATGAGAGAACAAGTAGGCCTTGCCTAACCTTTGATCCGTGACAACCTCACGTTGACGCTTTCCCATGAGATGAATGGCTGCCTTACCATTAGCCTTAGGCCGGAGCGCGCCCAGGATTTGTGCTCGGGAAGGGTCCGCCCGTCAGAACCCTGTCCCTTCTGGCAAAAGCAGGTCTGGGAATGACGGGATCCGTGCCATCTGGACTCCGCTCCTCTCGGTGGACCCGCCGGCCTAGGCCTAGCTTATCAGCACTTTTTTTTTTCTTCTCCACGCTGGCTTTTCAAATTTCAAATTTATTCTATTTTGACTTCCGAGGCGAGAAAAACTTTAAAATCTTGGTAATGAAAAGAGACTTCTGGGATCATAAAAATACTACACTGGATTGAATTCGTACCCCCCCTCCCTGTAGGAGCGCTTCCATCGATTGCAGGTAGTGGCATCTTACACATGGATGGTTAAGTCCTGCTAAAGCGAAACCTCTGGAAATTAGTGCTTTCTCCATTCTCCACTGTAGGGGAGGTGGTACGAATTCAATCCGGAAACAGTGTAAGTCGAAAATAAACCGTTTTCAGCGTCAACATAAGACATTTTCCCAAGGCTTCCCAATCACGAGCATTTTAAAATAATCATTTTCAAGAATCTCATATTAGGGTGACCATACGTCCCGGTTTTTTCCTATCGCAGGAACTAGCACTCCGGCATTTTCTTGCAAATGTCCCGGTTTTTCCTTTAAAAAAAAAATCTGGTCATCGTATAGGCACGATGTCAAAAATATATATATCGTTGATTCAGGCTGCACACCTGTTTGAGGAGATATTTAAAATAGTCCTTTCCCGTAACGAGATGCTAGGAGTGTATCATAGCCAATTTTCACCGTTTCTCGTGGTAACCGAAGGTGAGCATTTGAACATTGGTGAAAATTTCCGCGTGAGTTCAGGTCTGAGTTCGAGAATAACCCAAGAAACTCGATATGTCCGGATAGATGAACATATGAACTTATCGTGATACGTATCGAAACAGAAACCACTAACTGATGGAAGATTCCCAGGAGAAAATCTCCGAATCGCTTTTTCTTGTGAAAATCCTTGTACCTTTTATATTTTCTCAAGGGGTGTGAGTTGTGTCACAAGGGACGTAATGTACGTTGGAAATAGTCCACAGGGTACTTTCGCCGCATAACTTTTCGAAGACGCAGGGCCAACTCTAAGGGCGGAAGACGGAGGAGGAATATGCTTGGGATGGGGAAGTGCGTGAGAGCACTGCAGTAAGCAGTGATCAGTCACAGGCGTCCACGGGTCCTCGTTGCGCATGCCCAGTAGGTATCACTCATCCCCCATGGCTGGAGCCGGCAGTGGCAGCATTGCTGCTTCAGTTCGTAGAGTGATCTTCGTGTGAGTAGGTGCGGCTCGGTCCATTTCCAGGATGTGTGATTTTACCGACTCTTAGCCATCTTTGACGATTTCCTGTTCCAGTGTGATTTAGTTTATCTCTGCCCTTTCGACGCATCCCGGAATTCGATGGATGGAATGGAATCCCTGGATTACAAGCCACTCACTGCCTACATGGTGGAGACTGAGCTCGATGACCTCTGGGATGGGGAAGATTTGGAAAAGGTAAAGAAACTTCATCCCATCCTGTATTCCTCTTTTCGGCTAGGAAGAACAATTTGCTTGCATTATGATGTTGGCGTCGCTCATGGTGTAAGAAAATATCATTATGATTTAGCGCTTGGCTCGGGTTCACGAGTCTACATCGGTTCTCCAAGGCCTACCAACGTTGGACTTTGTTTAGGCTCACATTAAAGTCTGTCTCCCGCAAAGTCGTGATCTTCACCTGGCTGATACTCTGAAACGTAATGTGGCCGAATGCAAATTAGGTCCCAAACTGCAAATGCATTGCATGCAAATTTTAATTTCCCCTTCCCCCCCCCATCGCGAAGGTTCACTTGCTCTATCAAAGTGAATCTGAAGTACCTGAGGTCACAAGGAGAACAACGAATCTAATATTGAGCTTCACGAGACCTCAGCCGTCTGAACCCCCAGGGAAACAGCTTCCTCGTGGGACATTGAGCCATTCCTCAAGCTAAGAACTTTTTATGCTTGACCCATAGAGCACGATCTCATATGTCTTGTAGATTAGAACTGGAGGAATGACTTCATTATGACGTTGTGAGAAGCAAGCTCAATAGCTCCTAAAAAGGTCTGATCGGTTGCATATGAGAAAGGTAGATTGAGTAACTTACGATCTCTTTCCAGTAGTGTAAAAAAAAAAAAGTAAAGAACGAATCGACAAGCATGAGGATGATTGGCAAGAAGATCCTCCAGGTAAGTATTGACTGTCACGGAACGAAGGTGGCTGAAGAGGGGAGAATGCCACAAAAGTACTCAAGGGAAGGAGGGTGCTTTCCACCTGTGGCTTTCCCACCTCAAATTGGGTTGAGAACGGAAGCAATAGAATGTTGGAACGAGAGTGAGTGAGGGAGAGAGAAGGCGATACAAAGTGACGCAATATCAGTACAGAAAAAGGCCTTGGAAACGAATTGCGTTATCAAGACGTGATTGTGGGATGCCGCTGCGATACAGCTCAATGGAAATGGTCGAAAGGTCTGTTCCGTGTCTGACACGAGGGAACAAACAACCGGAAGCACTCGACACATTGTAGTGTCACGACTCTTGTCAGGCATGGAACAGGGAATTCGTGTATCCAAGCCGTTGCTCAAGATCATGGATTGGAAATCTTCTATATATGTTTCTTAAATCGCGATTTCCCGCCGTGTTCCTGTTTCCTATGGATTTTCATTTTCTTATCAACGACTGCCGGGTCTTTGTGACTTCCCAGCGGCCTTCAAAGTTAGAGACCCGCGAAAGCGCCGAAGAAGCAGGATATGCTGTCAGAGGCGATAATAACGCTCCCGTCAAGGAGGCTTCCCTGGAAAAAACGTGTCTCTCATTCACAAGGAAGGCCAGGAGATATCTACTACCCTATCTTCTGAGAATGGGAGTTCCTGCTGGAAAGTCGGGGAATCTACTTGTGGGGAAAACCGTTCTCTGGAAAACATTTTCCAGAACCTACGCATCATAGCCAAGTAATCGAGACGTCACTGTCCTCTTTTGCAAGTACGGTCAGAAATGTTTTCCTAAGATCCATGCTGGGTAGCTGTGTGCAATCCAGGTGCATTCCGTCCAACCCCCTTACGGTTTCCCTCCCCTTTTTAGTTTTCACACAACAGATGCTTCTAATCGGTCAGGAAAAATCAGTGACCCGAGGAAATGAAGAGCTGAGAAGAGGCTGTTCTGAAAGGTGACTCCGGAGATAAAAACACGTGATAATAAGTGGCTTCTGGATCTGGAATGGGAAGGGGATTTGATGCGGCTTCCACGTATCCAGAAGTAGAGGAGGATTAAATCACCTTGAGTGGGTTTTTTTTTTTTTTTTTTTCTTTTCCGCGGTCGGTCGCACAAGTCGGCTTTGCGATCCATTGCGTCCATTCACAGGGAACGGTGCGTTTTGTAGCGCACGAGAAGTCCTCAGTAGTTTTTTCCTTTCTTCTTACGCTTCCAATGTTGGCGGAGTCGTTCACTTAGTGAAAGAGTTATCTTCTTACAATGCCCGCTTCATGCCCCATTAAAGGAGACACGAAACCCGGATCTCACCCATCATCTTCCTAATACAGTATTGTACTTCGTTGCATCTTGGGGTTGGAATGGAATTTTGAACGGAGATCTTTGCATTCCTAGCGTCCCCTCATTCGATGTCTGATTTGCAAAGTCATGCCGCTCTGTTATAGACCCCCTCCCAGAAAAGAAGTCCTGAATGGCTCATGGAAATGATGTAATGCAAGGTATGACAGGGGAGGGCAGAATAATTTTTTTTGCCTTGACCGTGATCAGGTGGTCTTGTTAATCCGAAAGTGACATCTTTTTGTTCTTCGTTATTAGCCTTTCTTCCGACTTCCATGGGTCCTTTACTTTCAAGGTCATAGATTTAAGAGCTAACTGCTGTACGAGCTACGAATACCTTTTATTCATACAGTACCTATGCCCTCACTCTCGCTCCCCATGCCACTGCACTGACTTACAATAGGCCTCCCGCCCTTCTAGGAATCTCCTCCATTGTTGAGTCATGACAGAATTAGCACATTGAACGTCGAATCTTTGATACCTTACCTATGCATGGTCATAATCAGGTGGCTATATCTCTTTTTACACGCACTACTTGCTTCTGAAAACTTCTGGGCTGAGATTGCCTTGCCATATGGCGAAGGTGCTTAGAGAGGAACTGCACTCATCTGAATCTGAACGAAATGACTCCTTGTGTGACGAAAATTTCCGGGTTCCAGGCATCCATGCCCGTGAAGATGACCACGGTATGGTTGCAACCATCTTGTTTCATTTCCTCCCTTCTCGTGCTCATCCAAGCCTTGATTATGATTAACGGAATTCCCCCCAGTACTAACCGCTCAGCATCAGATGGAACTTCAAACTTCAAGTCGATACTTAATCCACGAGAACGATGACGCCTGGATGACGGGAAGCATAGATTATCCTGGCCTTTTGGGCCTGTGTTGTGTGTTGGACGAAGGCATGTATGCCGCTTGGTTTCCGGGATACGCCGCCGCAAAAGGCTTCATATGTACAAGGTATACTCGTCGAAATGCGGAGGATATGGAGGCAATCGGATCGATTTATCGATAATGAATCTCCGTAGGTGTTCTCTCCTTTCTCCTCCTTCCCTCAAATGTGATTAGATGTCTTTAACGTAATGTATAGTAGACAGACTCACTATAAACCCATGATCGCGGACAATGACTGGGAGAAGGAGCTGGATCACCTTGGCTTTGAACTTGGGAATCGCAGTTCAAGGTTCCCGCAGACTATTTTTTTAATCCTCTTTTTCCATCCTGATCGTCCTCTGCATTCTAATAGAGGACATCTTTACCCATGATCACAACTTACAGACTATTTTTTCTGTTTTTCTTACTTGTGATCTCTCTATACTTTTTTCTCTGTCTTTCTCCGGTTCTTGTCACGTCGAAGATTGAGGAGTTGGGAAAGCCTGCACGCGCCGGATGGATATTTTGCAACGCACGATATGACCTTTTGGGGCTATTCCCTACAAACGTATTTCATCATCCTCACCGATATGATAGGGAAGAGGCAGAGGTACTAGATTTTTTCCCCTATATATTCTGAAGGGAAAAGAGGGAAGGGAACAGAAAAGTGTGTCAGAAATATTATTTCCCAAGTCGTCCAACCAGATGGCACGCGGCGAAGTTATTTTGGTATCATATCCGGGGAGGGAAAGACTTTGTTGTTCCCTGATAATATACCGGATTACGACATGATTCCGGCTTCCCTTCTCCCTCTCCCCCCTCGTCTGGGGGAAACCCACAGGGCCATACCATACCTACATCCTATTCTCCTCTATGTACATCCTGTAGGCTGTCATATGATAAGAATCCTTTCCCCCTCCCGCCTATCTCTTAATAAAACCGTTGTGAAGCGGAAGTAGGAAGTAGGGTGCGAACTCCTATCAGGCATCTTCGGGTTTCTCCTGTCAAGGTTGAAGGACAGAAAAAGAAGCGCTAATAGGGCCGTCACGAGAGCCAGGAGGAGAGAAGTCTACCGTGAATGGATTGTTTGTGCAAGTTCATGCTGACACAGTGAGACTTCGTCAGCAGTTAGAGAGTAGTTTGGAGGAGGGCAGGAGTGTATTTGATTGGGAGAATGCCAGGCACCAGGACCTTCAAGTCATTGGGGACACCCTGAAACCCTGAACACCGATGCAGGAATTCTTCCATCTCTCGCATTCCTCCGCGCTGCCAACCTGTCCTACGGGTTTTTTTTATTTTTTCTCGTTTCGTCCCCTTCGGGCTTCCCAGTTTACCACTGTCCGACTTTTTTTTCCCCCTTTCCCTTCCGTCTGCCGGGAGTTTCCAGCCGAGATCGTGCAACCTTGTATCCGGCTTGTTTGCTTTCATTCCGAGGGCGAATTCGGGCGAAGTGGGACAATCGGGGTTTGATTGAGGGATGCTGCTTTGTTTTCTAGAGCGGAAAAGGCATGCTCGTCGAATTATGAAGGCCGGACGGATCCATTTTCTTTGACTGAAGGCTTTCCCTTCCTCGACTCCTGCTGCTGTTGTTGTTTTGCGATAACGGCATTCTTTTATCTTGTGACTAGGAAGCATGCAGAATGAATGGTTTTGGTGAGAACGAGAGGAGCGTGCTGACGCCCGGCCCAACTATATAAACCAATCTCTCATGTAGTCACATACATACCTCGTGAGGTAGACTCATAGACACTTAGTTTTTCATGGCGAGATTCTGGAGTACCTCATTTTCCGAACGGGAATAGTTTGAAATCTCCGATTTATTACATGTTTCTCACACCATAGACATCAAAGCGCAGTGGATTGGATCGAGGCATGATATGGAGTACATGTCTTGGGAATGAGTGAAGGGAGGAAAGGGGTTTCCCCACGACAGCGGTGATGCAACCGCCTTCATGCACTTCCACTCCCTCTCCCTTGGCTTTTTTTTTTCCCGTGGGCACTGATCCTGGAATTGTGTCGTTTTCTCTCAATTTCCTCCTTTCCATTCGAACAGAGGTCTCTGCCTTGTCTAGATATCGAATGATGTTGGAGTAACTTAAATTCATGCTATTCACTTCAAACAACAAGCGATGGAAAATATGCTCCCAAATGCTCTTACGCCTTTATCTCTGTTAGTGTCAGTTTTGGAACTCAGTGAAGGAGGATTAATTTTCACACCTTGTTGGCAGCCCACTCTTATGGATTTCCAGTGTTCGAATTTTATATTCAGGAACAGTGCGCGGACGTGTTGACTACGAGAAATTGAAACAACTTTAGAGTGCCTAAAATTATTACTGCATCCTTTTTTTTTTTAATCATTTTATGCTATCATTCTAATCCGACAGACAAAATATCGGTCTATAAACTTCCAACCCGATACCTGGACATTGGATGCCGAAAAAAAGTCAATATCGCGACACTCAACAATGCGGCAACGATGGGTTGAGTTCCCCTTTTGCATTTCATTGCTTGCTCGAGTGCGAGAAGTGCGAGAAGGGACCACTGAAAGAAGTGCTTTAATAATTATGAAGTTGACAAAGGCCGTCCAAACCATAATTCCAATAATTTCAAATTAAATGTATTCCTAAAGTACTTGATTCCGCACTCTCGATCACCCGCGAATGCTTTTCCAAAGCATGCGTATGTTTCCACCAGAGACCTCTCCAGGTCTTATGGCTTCGCTAGTAAAAGAGGAGACGAACTCCGCTAGTGTTTGAACAAATAAACAGGGTGATTATAAAGTCCCTTCCGTGACTTTTGACGCCGGTATGTAAGGGGGTGAAACTTACTGTACAAATTATATGAAAGATGTGGTATATATGCATGAGAAGCATGTTTGAAGTGAAAAGGATGTACTGAGCCTTGGGTCATTCATTTTCTGGACTTGTCCAAGGACATGTCCTAAATAGGCCACGTGACGACCACCGAAAACCTCAATTTGATCGACCTCATTTTAGATCGGTCCAACGCTCTACTGTTCATATTACAAGTCAAGAATCTATTGTTTGCTAAAGAGAGACCAATAATGAGTGAATGGTAACGGTGACCGTCCTCGAGAAGGCGGCGGCCGAGATCACAAATGTGAAATGTGTCTAGCACTTCAGATGAAGGTGACGAATGTTTTAAAAAAAAAAGTAAAAAAAGGAGACATGATGTGTGTTCTCAGCCTTTACTAGAATTCCGCCTCAACCATCCATCTTCCCAAAGTGGATGATTCCATCTCTTCTGCTTCTTTTTCTTCAAGTTCAACCATTTCACTACATAAACCACTATTGTTTTCGTTTAAGACTTGAATCTATCACAGACCTCCAAAACTCGACAGTTCAGAACATACCAAGAATCGTGTGGGATCGCTCCCGCAAAAGCAAGTAAGCTGGACTTTAAAGCGTGACATTGCTTGACCAGGAATAAGACATTGTAAAGCAGGTTCTGGCATCCTTGGGAAACGATTCTTGCCTGGACCTCACTTTCTCGTGTGCCGACAATGAACCAGTCGTGCACAAAAAAAAAACCATGGAAGTCACCATCAACAAGGAAGAGTAATCAACGTATTTATCTGCTTCTGAGATGATAAAAAGTGTCAGGGATGCCTGATCCTTGTCATCTCAGAAGCTTTCCATGCGCCTAAAGAATAACATAAATGCTGATGTCTTGTACTGGGAAGTAGATATCGTGATTACAGAATGCAATAACTTCTAAGAATACCTTGTGCGAATCAAGATGGTCAGTATTATTGAATTCAGAAACTGATTTACTTTGGAATTGCAAATCCGGGTCTGATCGTTGTACCTCTCAAGTTAGGTTCAAATGTCAATGGCAAAGAGTTAAGTTCTTTTTGCGTGCGTATGTTGATTGCATGGGGGAAAAGTTAAGTTTCAACAAGTAACGTTTCTCAAGGATGTCGCAGTTTGCTTTTAAATGCTTTTTGTCTGAGCAGGCGATTCTTACACTCCGAAGTCTTGTTTGATATTGTTTTGTTATAGTCCCAGTCAAACATTGCTCAGCAATTTTTCCCTAGCTCTTAACTTGAAATTTGAAGTTGTAAGTACCCTCAGTATTTTTAATATTCATGAATAGCCAAAAAATTAACTCAGCATTCTAGCTCGGACCCTTTATGGTATGGTATCCAACTGGAACATCATCATGGTGGAGCAAGTCCATTGGTGCCTCTCCTATCAAAATCGGTCCAGTAGTTCCTGCTCTAGGGCGGCCTATGGATATATCAGCATTGAGTACTTTCAATTCTTCTTCCTAATATTAATACCTGAAAACTGCAGACCTTTATGCTAACACCTCCAAACGGTATTATTTGATAAGATTTGTTCAGTGCTTCACTAAAGTAATTTTCAAGACTGACATTTACCTGCTCAGTATTTCTAACCACGTGAAAGTGAGACTAGTCGATAGCTACCTTATATGTCTAAATCGGTTTAGGAATTTTGTTCCTCTTAGGTAATCAGTTCATTTTCCAGTCTTCGCTACTCTTCAATACATTCGATTCTCGTTCATTCCTCTGTAGGCTTTGTCCATATGTCCAATATGGACTCTCTTCAGTTTTTCCCGTACATTTGTTGACATTTTCCCGTTAGGCTTTGCCTCAAGGCATTGGACTCAGTGATTTCCTACTATGGCAAGAGGACAAAAAGATCCCCATCCCGCTCTTTCACGTCTCCGAAAATACTTGTTCGTCACAAATAAAACTTGCTGGTCTCTGAAATCTTGGAGTAGGAAGAAAGTGTTATCCAGAATTGGAGTTCATGCAAAAGGGTGAACCGAATTGTGAGATGGAAAGTGGTATGGGAAAGTGCCATTTCCACTACTTTTCTTAGATGCTATCATGCTTTATGATGGGTTGTTTCCTTATGGTGCTCATGCCATTCTTTCCGCCATTGTTGGACAAAAGTTTACATCCGCTCCGTTATGCTCATGAAAACTGAAACTGTTCTCCCAGAACCAAGTTGCCGAAGTAGTGATAAGCACCTAAGGATGATAATAACATTATGCGACGATGAGATAGAACTTGGAACCTAACGATCGTTGGAGACTTGTCGACATTCTTTTTCAAAATAGGTTGGGGGACGTATACATAATGAGCCTCGGAACACAATGGGAGCCCATGTTTTTCCGGATCTTCTTCCACTGACCCCCACGGCCTCGGTGGAGCAGGCAAGAGACGAAATGAGGCAACTGTGTAACAGCAACAGGAGAAAGAGAGGAGACCTCCCTGTCCTGTTCTTAATACCTCATCAGAAGCCAAGCACCCTGGCATGCATAACGTAACAGCTTCAAGGGGAATAAGATGAAGAAAAAAAAATTCCCCCTAGGTCATCACGATTTCAGTGGGTGGGGTGAAACCCATGCACTTTTACTTTGTGTACACACTCTCTCGATCGAAACCTTTCGTTTCTCTACTTTCTTGGGCCAATGAAGTACCCCCTCTCGTGTGGACCCGTATATTCGTGTCTATGCGATATGATCAAAGAAGTGTTATGCAAGCTTACATACAGGTCGAATATAGAGCTGCGGGCATCTTTCCACCCTCCCTCTCGGTTCAGGTCAGGGCTATTATCTGAATGCGTGTCTCTGTCCACGATACCGGAACTTTGATTAAAGTTGACGCAATCTCAATCTCTGCCTCTTCCGTGTCAACTGTCATCGGAACCATTCATCTCGATGATGATTTCCGCGTCAGAACTCAGGAAATCCGGGAGGAAAAGTGTGCAGAAAATGGAACCTCTCGCTTATCCAATTTTTGCATCCACAATGAGGGAGAAGAGAATCAACGGATATCCGCAGCATTGAGTCTGGGAAGCCAAGGTTCATTCATGAAAATCACGTTCCATAGAGAGGGTCTTCCACTTATTTGTGTCAGGAGCGGGAGAATGAGGTCCCTCGACCCAATGCTGTTGCTCCGCAACGTCTCTCCAATTGTCCATACCCAGAACAAGAAAGCCCCGTAGCCGCGCACCCACGTTGTAAATTATTTATTGCCCTTAGATTCTCCTGTGAAGGTAATGACTGGGGAATGCCGTTCGGTCTCAATTGGTGTTTTGCTTTTTCTTGCATGGTGGTGATATACTCTATCTCTTCCTGCCTATTCCCGCATGATTATTCTCATTAGTGGCAAACATGGAGAGAAAGAAGGAGATACAACATTTTCCTCCCCTATCCCTCCCAAATGGAGAATGTGTGGGGGTCTGCTGTTATGATTAAAAGGAATCACCCGCATAATCTCGAGGGAACACGCCTCCAGGAATCGATATCCATATACTGTAAGCCTGGCCTATTCCCGCATTTGGTCTTCTATCACCCAGTCTGTGACGTCATTATGACGCACCCAGGAAATTTTTGGTTTCCCCTTTTTCCCGGGAAAAGACTCCATTCCACGTGGGCGAAACCTGCGCAGTCGCAATGCTAAAACTTCAACAGCTGTTCTCCACGACCACTTTCAATCGATACGAGCAAATAAGTATGCTCTATGTCCCACAGGATCTTGCAGAATGTGTTGATATCAGCTGGCGAACCCCATGACCGAAGGATCGTATTAGAAGACGAGATGTGAATGGAATGGGCCTCGTTTCGAGGGGAGATATAATGATGGGAACCGAATCGACGTGCGTTTGCGGTATGCGAGGAGTGAAAGGAAGGGGGAAAATAACGTAGACCGTAGACTTGGACGTGCCCTACTTCCCCTCGCCCTCACGAACTTGGCCTCCTCTCCTAGAGCCCATGCTGGACTTAGACTCGAAGGAATCCCCGACGAAGGAATCATCATAATCTCCTTCTGGCGGCTACATCCATCTAATCTTTTTTTTCACTTCCCTTGGCTTTGGCTGGGCTCCCTGCCTTCCTCTCTCTCTCTCCTTGCAATGATTGAAGTGCTTGCATTTAAAAGCTGATCGCCTCCCGTCTCAATTGCTTCATTATATTACAAACCGGGGATAGTCATGCGCAAGTAGGGCCTAGAACCACGTTATCGCTATTACGTCGGGCTTCTGGAAGAGAGAGAGAGAGAGAAAGGCAGAGAAAGCCATGGAAGGGAGGGAGGGAGGTCTGCAATTTCAAAGCAGGGAACTGTAATACGTAGCTACCTCATCCTTGTCATCGCGAAATCATTCCTCGTAGGGAGTGATTTCGCTCGTCTCATGTATACGGGCAGCAAAAGAAAGTCAGGCGGAAATGTTTCCCTCCTGTACTTAGCATTGAGAAGTCTTCGCCTCTTCGTTCGCCACATCGCCGTCTTTATTCGAGAGTGAGTGGAACGAGGGTGATAACGAAAAAGCTTTGAAGGAGGGAAGACGAAGACCTTGAACCGGCGCGAGTGTCGTAAAACGAAAAGCTCGCTTTTATCCATCCTGACGGTAGAAATTCTGCGGATAAACCATTTCATATAGGGATAAAGATAATCCATTCAGGCGTCGTAAAGCGGGATCAGGCATCATGTAGGTCAAATGAGATCCATTCAGATAAGACCGCACACAAAGTTTTGTGTTAAAAATTAATATATTTCCTAGTCGTTGAAGTAATACCTCTCTGCAGGCAGGGGTAATTTCATTGAGACGGTGCTTCGGAGCAATCCGTGAATGCTATTACGTATATGGGGCATTTTGTCCAAAGAATGGTTTGGTCGTGATAATCCTTTCCAGTCTTTCTCATCTAGCCATCGTCAATTCTGGGCCAGATTTGTTTTCGATGGCCTTTCCGTGCTCGGACTCTGCAGTTCGTTTCTGGCCGTCATCAGTCATTCAACGGCTTTGAATTTCTAAGTCATGATGAATCTCCCTGCACTCATAACCGACTTTCATAGGACCCACTTCGTACCAAATCAAACTATGAATCCAGGAGCAGATTCTTGCTGTGAAAGTGGCCATCTCCCAAGCGTAAGCATTCCAAGAGTCTATTGAAACGTCAACGTGTCGAGGTGGATGTCATGTCAATGAAGGATTTAGGACCGCCAGGGACTGGTGCCTGGCGGTCTGGTACCGGAAGACTGACGAAATGCTGGGTGTGACTGCGCACTTTCACCACTCCTTGGTGCTTGTTCTTTTTAAAACCAGTCTCACATAACCCTGTTGATGAATGGATGATATTGTACTTCGCATTGCAGTTTTCTCATTTTCTTTTAATTTTTCCTTATCAAAGGTTTTTGAAATCGAAGATCAGTTTCGCCGAACCCTCGCAAATCAAGTCAGACTATGGATCCAGGGGAAAATTCTTACTGTGAAAGTGGTCACATTCTTTATGCGTGGGCATCCGAAGAGCCTATTGAAGCGTCAATAATGTTTCTCGGTGGCATGGCAATGAAGGATATAGGACCGCCGGGGTGCTTGAGTACTGGTTCCCGACAGTAGGCTCGACGAAATGGGCGTGACCGCATACTTTCACTACTACTTGGTATCCGAACTTCCAGAAATAAGTCTATCCCATTGTACTGCTGTTATATGGATAATACCGGATCTCTCATCACATTTATCACCATGCTTCCTTTTCTTGTTTTCTTATGAACAGGTTTTTGGGGTTACTGCTTTGTAATATGCGAACATGGTTTATCGAACTCGGATAAAAGCAGACCTCCATCGATCGGTATAGGTTCGTTAGCCAGAGAAGTGAAAAAGGGTTATGACAGGGAACTCCGGTCCCGACACTATTTAGAAGTACACTAAAGGATCAGTGGTATGACCGCAATGAGCTGAAGAACCTCGGAGCTTATTGCAATAGCAGCTCTCCGAGCGTCCCGAGATAGTCATTTGCCCGTTATGGAAGATTTCTCACCCTGGAATTGTCAATATATCGCTTTTTGATCAGGGACCTGTTTCCCTTTTCCAAAAGCCTCTTTTAAGCGTGATTTCCCTCAAGTACACAATTCCATGCGATCCAGGAGCAACCTGCAAGAGGTTGTCATCAGTGTCCAACCTTGGTCGGGGTTGGGTGAAAACATGAATGCAATCGACCGTGTCTAGATGTTATCGGTGAAAGACTGACTAAGAAACGTTGCAAGAACAACGAAGAGCTACTTGATGGTATTAGCGATATTTGAAATATTTCAATAGACTGCTAACAGTCTTTGATTGAGGTATGCTGAGATTTGTGAATTCCCTATAGCAGGCAAAAGAGGGTCACCATCCATTTTTTTTTAGGCTGTTATCCTTCATGTTACTGTCATGATGATATTGTAGAAACTTATTAAATTGAGTTGTCTATATTATTTTACGATATTAGCGAGGTTTAATCGTTATTCATGCATTTGAATACGAATTATCAGCTCGAATGCGAGGTTTTGCAGGCAGAAACTTTTTTTTTTTTTGGCCAGTAGTGTATTGGTACGAGTTCATGCACAATGTCCTTACTTCCATTTCTCAGTCAATAGTTAATAATATTGACCAGGATAAGGATGAAGTTGTTGCCGGACTGATGAGTTTGGCAGGCATTTGCTGCCCAGGTTAATGTCTTTTTCCCTTCTTGAAAACTTACCATGCTCTGTGTTTGACTTCTGGTAATGCCAGCCAACGTGTGCCCAACCTAGGTGCAATATTTAATCCCCTCATCCCTGGTGTACTTTGTTGTGTATGGATCTCAGAATTCCAAAACTCTTTCTATGTGCTTACTATATACTAGAAGACGCATCGAATACAGATATGATATTATAGTCCTTATTCTGAATCCTTGTGCACGCGGCAGACTCTCAAAGAGTCAAAGGGTAATGAGGTCCATAAGATGAGAGTCACTGCCGATCATGGCAAATGAGAGCAATAATGTTGACGAAGGGGAAGTTTTGTTTACAAATACCCGAGTTTTATGGCCTGTCCTCACATCCCTCTCCTTAAAATTTCATTTTCGGAGCATTTCTATCAACTCAGTTGACAAGTGCTAACCCCTTTTATGTGGTCCTCCGGCCAGCAGGCAATGCCACTGCACAAGGATTCAGGATACAGACTATACATAGGTGGTCGGGGAGATGAGATAGATATGGAGCATGTTATCTGAGATTCCAATCGTCATACCATCCATGACCTGATCAATGTCTTCCTGTACAAGCCTTTTATGCACTGCCTGGTTCCTGCTTATTGCACCATGACCGTTTCAGTTCAGAAGTTCACGAATTCGCTTCTCGATTTTCACTTCCTCATTCTTTTCTTGATCTCGTATGAGGAGTGGTTTTTCTCCCAGTCTTAAGAGTTCTAATGGTTTACCATTGCAGTCACCAATCATTTCACGCACAATTATAATATGGAGAACGAAGTCATCAACAATATTGCCCAAAGACGCCATTGCTTTGAGACAAGGTGTTCTAATTGTTGGCCTGTTAGAGAAAAAGAAAATCAACGAAAATCATTGCATGATTTCTTGCCGCGTTTTTTTTTCTTTCCAGCAGCTAATTGGATTTATTTGTTGTGGTGTACTCAACATCCATTACAGAAAACTGATTTGTGAAACCAGTATATTTTTTGGAAGTTCAATGAGTATTTTGTTGGCCTCACTTCAATCTTTGTCCTTAGAGTTTGGGAGTGGAACTCGGAGGAGGAGGAGGGAATGGGGGTATCGAGGTGGACTGGTGCACCCTGGGTGATCCAGCTACCCCAGAGGTGGTGCTCAACGATCGGATGATGACGGAGGCAGCACCTCCAATTAAACAGGAGCATTCCTATAGTCTTGGAGTAGGGACTCATCATCACCATCATCATACACCCGAGATTTTCATCTCTGGCACGGAAGATCGTCGTTTTCCTTCCATCGATGTTGAGTCCATGGGTAAGTATGTCTCTTTTTCCCGGAATTGCGAAACTTCCTCTCATTCAGAAGGCCAAGAATCAGAGGGAAAAAAGGACAGAAATGCCTGGAGGACATTTCACCATCGACGGGCTGGGAGAGAGAGGGTTTAAGAAAAAAAAAAGGTTGACCACTAACCATGGGTTCACTTTCCGTTCTCGTGATTGATGAGGGTTGGGGAAGAAAAAAAAACCCTCGGGTCACTATTCCCTTCCAAGATCTGTCTGCCAAGGCAAAGGTCATCATCTCACGTCATCGTATCGCATGCAAATGCAATACTTTGCGTTCTCCTTCCTTCTCTTTCGCTTCGTTCCGGAACACCCTTGTTGCGTCAGCCAGCCATCAAAATTTAGAATCCCTTTTCTGAGGTGAAAATGTGGAGTATAGTCTCAATTTTGTGATCCATTTCTCTTGACCTTCGATCGATGTTGCAGAAGGAAAGAAACACAAGGAAAGTCCAGGGCGTTGAAACGTAACCTTCTCGCTTGAGGTGATATCCCATCTTGTCCAAACCGCAGGTATGTTGCGTGCGAAGCAATCGACTTGGCATCGCAAACATGGAAACAAGGAGAGTTCCGCACTCACAGTCTAGTTGCAAGTTTTCACTAGGGTGATCAATAGCCATTACCGGTTCCATTCACAAGCATGCTTGGAGGGATAGAATTGTTCCTATACAAGAGTTTCCTCTTTTTTAAATTTATTTCTAGCATTGTGTTGAAGGATGAATGAGTCATCCGTCCATGCAAAGGGATGAACATAATTAAAGCGTGATTTTTAGTCTATAGTATGAGAAAGAGAGGGGAGAAGGAAGAAGCGAAACGGAAAAGATCCCAGGTAAGGTCATTCACGTTTCCGCCTGCTTTTTCGTATCCCTCAAGGGATACTCAGAGGATTTCTCCTGTCTACTTCCCTTGCGTGCTTCTGCATCATCTGCTTGGCCACAGTGTGGAAAAAGGAAAATAGGGAAAATACTGTAGTTTTCTTTTTTTCCAGAGGCTGTTGAATCAAGTCACTGGTTCACAGCCAGTATTTATTTTGCGTAATGAAGTAAAAGTACTCACTAACTTCATCCTTAGCAAAAACCATCATGAATTTTGTGAGGTATCCGATCTCAAATGCATGTCAGCCATGCTTATTGGTGTCTATTGCTATCACGTTAATCAGTATCGATACCATCCAATGAAAACGATTGAAAACTTACAATAGGCTTTCGTATACATCATGCTTTTGATTGTACGCTAGCCGTATTCATTTCGCAACATGTCTTCGTTTCTTCGTTAGTAGGAGTATTGGGATGGTCTAATCAATGAGGAATGTCTGTCTACTTAATGGCGTAGGAGGTAAATGTAAATGATGAAAACCTTGACTGGAAAAATGTATAATTCCTGGTCTCCTTGCTCATTATTGTGTCCTCGGTCCTATTCCTCGTTTCCATCTTGCTCTCTATGTTCTCGTTCCTCGTTTCCATCTCCTTATCCCAGGTCGCGTTTTCTCATTCTGTCACTTCGAAATTGGCTTACTCGCATCCGGAAGGTGGGGGAAAAAAGATGCGTTTGAAAAATCAATCTGGTTCGTGTCTGCTTGAAGAGAAGCAAAAAAAAAAAAGCTGGAGTGGCGTGCCCTTCTGGTCTCCACGAGCATTCATGGAGGTCTGGGATAGGGGAAGGGAAAAAAAATACAGTCTGTGACGACTGCGGATGGAGAAACCAGACTCGAACGGTCTCATATTGCTTCGACATTTATACATGTTTCCTCGCTCTCTCGTCTCCCATTTGCGAGACATGGGATTCTCATGCACTTCTGAAACTACAGTTGTGATGAGTAGCCAACTGACTACGCCGTGTCATAGAGAAGAAAAGGGAATGGCGTGCGTGAGCCTAGAGGGAACCTTGCGGTTTTCTCAGGTTTTCCCCCCGTAACATTAAAAGGGCTGTGATTCCCCAAGTCGCATCACTGGTCTTCCGAAAGGAGAAAGAGAAAATTCCTGTCGTTTGCAGCAGGAGCCGGAGAGTATGTTGTGCGTGTATTTGTATGGGAAAAATGTGGGTGGCCATCTGCCATCCTTCCATGCCATGCCAGCAGGAAAAAGGAAACGAAGACGTAAGAGAAGAGAGGGAATAAGAAAAAAGGTATCCCATCTGCAGAAGCTAGGACAAGTTCATCGACATCTTTTCTTCATGGATGGCTAACTCTCACTTCCAAGTTCTTCTTCCTATATATCCTCTCTCCCCTTGTTCCAGTAGAAATCTTGCTTTGAGAAATGAGTTATTTTGCATTTTTTCATGATCCTGGGCGGCCATCTCTAATCCTAATTCCATTTCTCTGAGTGAACCTGCCCCGCGACGGGTTTCACAAGCTAGATATCTGGTTCTACTTCCTCCTCCAGGTCATTGGATGGCTCTGAGTTAAAACTACTCCTAAAGAAATAGAGGATTGATAGTTGGGGTAGGCCAGCTCTCAAGCCTCCGATTTCATTTCTTTGAATTTATTTTAGAACGTCTACTTCGACTGCTTTGACAAGTCATATGTAAGGTATTGTTTGTCTCTCTTGTCGATGCTGGTGATTTTGGTAGGTTGGTGATTCTAGCTACCAGGAAGAGAGCAGCAAAATTTTTTTTTCTCAAGAAAGAGACATTAACATGAGAAGTGAGCCAGAAAATAAGGGGCTGGCTGTTAGCGCGTGGGTCTATGGACTGTTTTGCATATGCCAACCCTTCTGTGAGGAATTGCTGCCCAGTGCACAGAGAAAGAAGACAAAAGCCTTCAGAAAGAATTCAGAAAGTCTCACCTTCCCATATTGCAAATCCTTCTCTTTTTTCCACATATCTTTTCTGTATTTTTTATATTTTTTATTTTTCAGGAAGTGGGTAATTTTCCATGTCCCATCAGTTCCTTCTTGATAGCTTCATTTCCGAGAATATGATATAATATACGTATATGTTCTTAATTATTAGTCTCGTTTTGCCATTCAGGCTATGGGGGGATTACCTTCAGGGTAGATGACGTTCTCATTGTGTCACTCTAATCGACGGCACGAGAGGAGACAGGAAGGAGGCAACAGGTGCATGATAGCATGCAGCGAAGCATGATAATTATTGGTTCGTTCATGCCATTGACAAGTAACTTTTATCCAAGAAACACATTGATGTCATCTGCTTTAAGCAACTCGCAGAAAGAGGGAAGAATGTCGCAAAAGGCGGGGGCAATGAACAATTCAACGCCAGTCTTGAATCCTTACACTCGATCTTTCCTAGATCGCTTCCTCTCGCAGTTCTCAGAGCTTATAGAAATGCGACAGTACCTTGGGCGAATAATTTCTGCAAGCATTAGCCAGTGTTCTTCCTGGAAGAATTTATTCTAAGAACTTATATCCGGTTTAAGATAGTGGAATCGTAATTTTTTCCTTCCCGCATTGGCTTCCGTCACGTCAACTGTCATTTCGTTTCTGCACGAGGACTTGATCAGGCAATTCAAAATGTATGGTCATGGGACAAGCGTAAGAAGCCCATGGTATTTGTTCATAGGCCTTTCTCATCAACTATGCCGGGAATGGTAAAAGTCCTTGGATGATGGAGTCGTTTCCTCTGACGATCGTGATCCAAGGAGATGTGAAACGGGAATTGGAGGATGTGGACACGACCTATCACCTTTTACTTCGTATATAGGTCACTAGGACTTGAGAAAGAATCAAGGACGGAGGAGGAAACCTTACAGTACACCAGAGACTGAACTATCGATTCCCCAATATTCAGTCATCTTCCCAGCCAGCCCATGTTTGTTGAACATTTTCGATGACAGCCTGGAGACGAGGGCACGCCATTCATGAGAAAGAGTCAATGCCCTTTATCTCATACATTTATTCAACGGGACGCGAAGGTCATCTCGTCTGAAGTCTTGCTCGCTCGCTCTCACCTCTTCCCTTTCCGTACTCCATTCTGTTCTCTTTTTCACGTGGGCGATCCCTGACGGAACGAGTTGAGTCGAATACCCACAATAGTAGCACCACGTTCTTGCCAATCGGTGTTGCGGAGTAATAATACAAGCAATTCATTTCTTTAATAAATTACTTTGTGGTGTAGTATTCATTTAAACCAATATTCATTTACAAAATAATTCCCCTCTGAAAATATTTCAATAGGAATTATTCTATTACGTTTGAGAAATTATTAATAAGTTAGGATACTACTCTGATTCCCTTATAGAAATGCAATAAGCTGAGATGATGTGGGAATCTCCAGGTCAGATTCAGAGATGATTTGTGAAATGATTAAATGTGACGGCTTTCATTGAGAGAGAAAAGTCGACATTGATATCATCAACTGATGATGCTGTTTCGAAATGTTACTCATAGTGAAAAACGAAGCGTAATTTTAAACATAATATATTTTACTCTTTTTTTTTCGGAAATAATATAATTATATGAATTTTTTTTCATAGCAGCACATAAGGCCGAGCGTTGAATTACTTTTTTGTGGAAATAGTTGGCTTAGCACTTTAGCGGTGACTGAAATTGAGCTGCGCTAAATTTTCTAATAAAGTAACCGTCCTTAATCCTGTGTCCAATATTAATCTCTATGAAATTCCGCTTCCCTTAGTCTCTTATCTTTGAGATAGACGGAAGTTGTTCTCCGCTATGAGACCTCGAGAGCCATTTATTGCGGTATGATCCTGGGATTCATGGCCACGATAAGGGAGTGGCGGTGCCAACTGTGTCGTGTCCATGCAACGCTCAACTGAACTTATTGCTCCCCCGGCTATGAGGATATACAAGTATATTACAGAAGAAAGTGGACAAGAAGTAGCACAAATCAAGCCCTAGACTGGATCCAGGGTTTCTATCCCCGCGTTTAAACGACATCCTGCAGGCATACATACATGGCATTTGGCACTTCTCCAATATCTGCTCATTCTCTGCACACCTTTCACCAATTTTTTTTTTCCTTCCTCCGTGTCATTCCGCTGTAATTTGGTCGCACAGACTCGCATCAAGGTTCTGACCTAGGTTGCTGCGTGCTGTTCTCTAAGCTGATCATCATGCTGAGGATATTCCTTTTTCCCTGACACCTTCCATGCTGTTTTTATTTGATAGATATGGAAAGCGAATGTTTTCCGACGATCCCGATGACGTCGATGAAGGTAAAAGAGGAAGTGGGGACTGGAGAAGGGGATGGGGAAGGGGAATCGGAATCCTTTAACTCCCCGTCTCCCTCACCAACTTGTACGCCCACTCAGGCTAGTCCCTTCTATCACTCTCCACCCTCGCCCAAAAAGGTCAGTTCTCCGAGCGCAGAATCTTTGGGAACGGAGGGGGAAAAAGACAAGAAAATGGACCTTCTTTGGTTAATACAGTTCCAGGGTACGAGTGTGCTGAAGAATCATCATCAGCAACCACAACAGCCGCCGACGATTGTCCTCACGACTAGTCGGGGCCGAATGAGTCTCGGACACTCCAGTCTCATCCTCCCACAGCTCAACATCAAAGTGGAAAATCCCGGTGAGAACCGCATGTTAAGGTTGTGATTTAATTTTTTTTTCATTTTTGACCTATAAACGTAGATTACGTGGGGAAAAAAAGGTCGATGTAGGGAAAAGGAACGAAAATGGTAGGTTTTAGGGCTTAGCTGGATAAAAAAAAAGTTAAATAATATATCACTTTGTCTTCTCAAAGACACCATCATCCATCTTACATGGAAGTTAGTCCCCTGCTTGGACAAGGGATTGAAAGACTTCACTTACTTTGTTGCATTGGTATATCGAAAAATCCCTATCTTAGTTATAATGAATACCTGGAAATGTTCAATCTGGATTAACATGGACCCTCGACGAAGTAGCAGATGATGATGCCTCGAGGGGGAAAGCGGAACCAGAATGGGACGGAAGTGATTCTCTTTTTAAAAATATCTGCCCCTATTAACTGCTCTAGGACTGGAATGGGACCTAATTGGTTCCATTTATCCCCCATTATCTTTCTCAGCGACTTTTCTCATCCCCCGCCTCTCTCTCTCTCTCTCTCTCTCTCTCGTATGATTTTCGTCGAAATCGAAGGGTGTACCTGTGGAGCAGTCAGTGTTCAGTATGCAGTGTTTGGCGAAATAATGATTTAAATACTCTAGATAAGGCCGTTTTGAACAGAATTTAAAATGCATCTAGATACAGATACGGAAAAATAGTCTGGCCCATTTACTCGGATACTTTTAATTCTGACTTAACGCGATTACCAATGGGTTCATGCTGCGAATTGCAGTGCATGCAATGAAAATTAACAGATACATGAAAACGGTATCGAAGTATATAACATTTCACATGCCGAAGGCATTTTAAAAATGTGTCTAGATATGTGACAAGATACAATGCCAATGTCATATCTAGGTCAGAGGTTCCCAATCTTTTTTTTATTTGCGGCACACATAAGGACACTTGAACTTTCCACGGCACCCCCAGCCATTTACTTACTTTCAATGGGAAACTTGAGCTTGCTTCGCTGAACACAGCAGTTTGATACGAGGCGTGGTAGTGCAAGCCTCAGCTCGTTTTTCACGGAGAGATGGCGTTCTCTCTTGTTTTCAAGTAATTTTAGTTTTAGTTTTTTGTCAACTCTCAAATCTCAGGGCACACCTAAGCCTTACTGGCGGCACACCGTTTGGGAAACACTGATCTAGATGAAGAAAAAGGCTACAGGTTTTACTATCACCACGGTATTTAACAAAATAATTGTGCCAAATCGTTTTTTTTTTAATATTGACAGTAAATTGTATTTCGTCGGCCCAATTTTTTTTACATTCCTGCATTTGAATAGATATGAGAAGGCTTGTATCGAGTTTGCAGGAAATTGACCGATTGTGTCACGTGCTACACTGGTTAATACTTGAAGGGTAAAAAATGCCCTAGACACCCCTTTTGATGCGTCCACCTCAGTCGTTGCAGTAAGCTCTTGAAGAGGTGGGAGGACTTGTTTTAAGCCAAGAGGATATCCACAGAGCCACCGAACGCAATGGGAGATATCTGGAGCTATTGGTATATCCATTTCAACACTCCACCGAATTCGGTGGAGTGTTAATGCATTTATATAGCGTACCGTTAACCAAAGGAGGTTTCACCATTCGTACCTAAGTATTTTCCCCTTAGTTTTTGATGCACAATCTCTCAAGATTCTTGCTCCAATTTTACTAAGACTTGTAGTTCCAATAAATATATTAGACACGGACCGACCTTGAGCAAAGGCTATAAAACTGTTATAAACGATTGGGTTATGGATTCGTCTGGATGCTGTGGTAAAATGGGATGCCTGGTTGGATAGTAAGCGTTGATCTGGCGCTGACGTTGCTGAAAACTGCTAAATATCCGAAACGCTGACAAAGACTGGAGCAACAAGTGGATCGATTTTGACATTAACTGATTGGTTTTTGAACCCAAGAGGTCTAGGAGCTGTACCACGTTCATCATATACGATACTACTAAATACCTCATTTTGCGAAAGTTTATGCCTACCATTTTTACCAACCAATTTGAAATGTGAAAAATATGCTCACTTGTAATGTTTGCGATAAGAGTTTTTGGGTGATAAAGAGTCTTAGGTATTAATAGAGAAAGTAATGGAACTTACCATTGAAAATTGTGTCCCGTAATGCTAAGACAACTGAAACGAGTTTGAGAAGCAAGGTGGCTTCGTATCGACTTCGTATCGCCTAAAGACAGTATGCCTTCTCATATCCTGAGCTGCTAATACTGGTATTACGTACCTAAATACTACCTATAGGTGCTGAACAAATAATTAACAAGGAAAGTATGCGTGGACACGTCCGTGAAGCACTCACGAATTTTCCTTCTGTTATGGCGACTCTGTTCGGCTGGTTTACTATTTGGAGAAAAAAAAAAAACAAATAAACCAAATCTTCTGTTTTAGAGATGTTCTTGGAAAACACCGTCATGTCATGAACATGATCCCTCAATTTTAGGTGTCAATGCTATAGCGACATTTTCTACTTTTTCTTGCGTCTGTGTGAGAAGAGGGTGGGGAAGAGTTGCGTTGGGAGAAAATGAACCCCCGAGTAAGAATCAATTCTCAGGAATGTCGCTAAGTGCCTTGGAATGCTTCCATGATTAGAAACTCTTCCCAATCGAAAAAAGTGAGTGATATCTAGCCACAAATTATTTATGTTTCACAGGCGATTCTTACGCTTATTTCCCTGCTTTAGGGGCATATAATCCTTACAATTCTTAGTCCGTTTCGTACCGAAGAGGTTTGGCTTTTATAATGCAAAGGACTAGCCCTCACCTAGGGGCTGATAGATGCCGCCCATGATATCGTATCATCGTGATATGATTTAGATAATAGAAGAACATAGGTTATCTGAGAATAATGATGCTTCGTGCATCGTTTCAGATTGCTTTTTAAAGAACCGGAACCGTTTGTTGGGAATGATAGATAGGGAGATGAGCAGGATTGTGGTTGTGATTGTGATAGTGATAGTGATGCATGGTTGGTTGGTTGTAGGTTACAGTATGCCCCCGACCCCCCCGTCGTCGCATACGAGCGACTCGGAAGGGAGTTTGAGTCCAATCCATCCACCTCCACCTTCCCCATCACCATCCCCCTCCTCGTCTTCCACGTCCACCTCTTCCTCTCATCCCCATTCCCATTCTTCCCTCCGGTCGTCCTGTTCCTCGTCGTCGACCACACGACAGCCCATCCAGACGTCCCTCATCAGCCACCAACCGGTAAGAGCTATTCTTTTTGTTCTTGTCTTTTCTTTCTCTTCGTTTCGTTTTCGTTTCCCCCATCTCAGCCTCAGATGAAACAGCATGTTTTCACTGGATGGTGGAGTAGAAAATCTGCTGAATAAAGCCGGCTGAATAAGGGAGGACATACCGGGGGAATGACGTCTAAGAATGGAACAAAAAAAGTTCTACTCTCCGACCTGCATACCAAAATGGTTGTCACTCCCCAAACGCTTAGGAGTCTCAGCTGAGATTTCAAAGACCCCTACTTAAAGCGCGTTCAAAGTTTAGATTCAAGTGCCCAGCATACAATCTCCACGTAGTCTTGTGTTTGCTGAGTCTTATCCTGGGATTATTTGTTGTTAAACCCTACATCGGGTCCATGAATAGAATAGATTCTGCGCTGTCTCATTTTTGAACTGGCAAGAATGTGAAAACGTTACCCTTCCACAGATATAATGAAGGCAACATACTGTGCTTATTTATGAGCCAGGGTGTTTATAGGCGATTTTAAAATATGAGTAATTGGTATTCGATATTTCTAAGGTCACATTCCTGTTTTTAAAGTTTTTTTTAAAGGGAGATTCATTCATCAAATTAAGACGATAAAATCTCAACGATGTCTTCTTTTCGATTGGACGTTGAGAATTGAAAATATGGAATATTGTATGAAGCAATATGTATGAAGTAGTATGAAGTAGTATGAAGTAGTATGAAGTAGTATAAAGCAATCGAATATTATTTATCTTGCATAATTGCGGCTGGGAAACTTTCTCACCAGAAGAATTCTTATTTCTGGAAAAACAGAAAGGGGGTTCCGGAGTCTTGATGTTGACGGAGGAAGAGAAGCGCACCTTGTTGGCCGAGGGGTACCCAATTCCCACTCGGTTACCCCTGTCCAAGGCCGAGGAGAAGAGCCTGAAGAAAATCCGACGCAAGATCAAAAACAAGGTACTTTCATACCAACTTTCTCGTCGGACATAGAGACTATGTGAATGGACCTACTGGTTCACTTCCGCGAACAGTGCGCACAAAAGCCAAGTTTTCTTCGGGACAAGAAAACTTTTCCTGGATTTTATACTTGCGTTTATTGTCTCTGTTTCTCTCACTTCTTCCTTACTTTCTCCATAAAAAAGAGGACTGTGTTGATCTCCGCATAGATCTCAGCACAGGAGAGTCGTCGGAAGAAGAAAGAATACATGGATGCACTGGAGAAACGAGTGGAAAGCCTGGCATCAGAGAATTTGGATTATCGTCACCGGATGGAATCTCTGGCCAGTGCGAATGCCTCTCTCACGGAACAGCTTGAGGGCCTGCAGCAACTCCTGCAAGATCTTCAAGACAAAGACAAGATTACCAAGTCCACAGCCACCCAAACCTCCTTGTCATCTTCCTCTACCTCCTGTTCCCTCTCTTCCATCTCGATATCGTCTCCTTCCGCATCTTCCTCCGCCTCCATGCTCTCGGTGAGGATTAATTGTTTTTGCGTATTGGGAAAAAATTTCTGACCGATGGATGATGGATGAAAGGTACGAGTGTTGAATGCATATATCAGCAGGGAGTGAGGTTGAATCCACCTTTGACGCGGAGGGCCTCGGCCATGAAGGTCTCCACATGATTCCTTCTGTCTCCTCATCAGTGGTACGACATGTTGAGCAAACTTTATTTTCATGTCATGAAATAGAAATGAGTTGTGATTTCAATGGGTGGGTTCACCCTCTTCTTTCCCTTCTCCATTCCCAGCAGATGACTAAGGACACAGATTAGGAGAGAGCCTGTGGATATGTGTGCGTGTGGACTCATTGATGTGTGGAGTTGAGTGCTGAATTTGAGATGAGCACCGTTATTCGTCGTGTTTGCTTGTGGTTTATCATCTGTCTCGCCTCGGGATTTAGTCGTGCTAGTCTTCCTCATCAGGACCTCTTTCCCTCCATCTTTCTTCATCATCTTCTCACTCCTCACCTGTGAGACCGTCGACCATTGTCTGGTTGGTTCATGAACGACTTATATTGATGCTTTTTTGCTTTCCTCCATTATCAGATAAGTGAGTTTTTTTTCGAGAGGAGAGTACCTGGATGGACCAAAAGCAGCAGAAGTTCGGTTGTGATTCGTTCATCCCCTCAGGATTCCATTGTGTAGATTAAGAGAGGCAAATATATGGGGAGAAAGAAGTCAGTGAGAGTGTGTGTTCGTCGGAGACAAGTGGAGACAAGATTTTTTCTCCACGCTTTTCCTGCCAAAGACAAGCTCATTCCTTCCTTTTCTGTCAATCTCTTGCTTCCATTCCATTGCATTCCTTGGGTGACACGCTCGATTCTGACTGACATTCCGTTCACTGTTTCGGGAACCGCGATCGTCAGATTTGTGCCAATTTTCTGTTTGCTCCAGACCTTTTGCCTTCTTGTCCATGAACAATTGAGGGAATTACGGGATGGGATTGCACAAAAATCGGTTGCCTTCTCCTTGCACGACCGCCTTTGCCATGGAGATATAAATTAAGAAATTATGGATATTATGACTAATAATATCAGAAATTATGATATTATTGTTGAAAATTATCAAGATATATTTATAACTCTGATCTCTATTTTTGTGGTGTATATATTACATGTTTGTGTCTCTGGTACCCAAGGGATGAAGGCACTGCGGCTCAGAGAGGACAGGCTATTATGAAGTGTTTGATCGTGTGTTTAGTATTTCTTCCTTCCTTTCAACTCTTGTTTTGTTTTTGCGGTTGCAGTGATTTGAAATATGGAGTACAAATCCTCTCCCATTCTTTGTTGAACTCTCAGTGGAGGGCCGTCCCTTCCCTTTCGCCTTCCCAGTCTCAAATTTGAGCAGATTTGATGGAATCTTAGGAATAGAGCTTTGTTAAGATGCCCATGAAAGAGCACGCAAGCGTCCCAGATAGATTTCACCTAGTTCTGTTGTGACGTACCCCCTTCGATCGTGTGTCCTTGGATGTGCCTGGAACACTTGTTGCTCTGCCTCTGCTCGTCTCCTTTCTGCCTTGTCCAGGTCCTGTGCTTTTTTGCTTGCTTGCAGTTCTGCTTTCCCCAGTTACCTGTAAAAAATTATACCAGAGGTTTGTGGTTGAAGATCGTCGATGAAATAAAGACTTTTCCGAGTGTTGTGGACGTAAGCCTATCATTCGTGCACGATCAGACGGACATGATAAGTGACCGGATGGTTTCAAACTGATCATGCCAAGAAGATTGGAATCGTTCAATATGGGACCTAAACGCAAGTCGAGTCGGGAGGTTCAAGTTTTTACGGACATATGGTGTCAATAGCCACTAGAAACTGACCTCAGAGTGGAAGGGAGAGGGAAGGTTTCAGAAATTCCCTCATAGAAGCTAGAAAAATGAAATCCATTGTCAGGTGAAGAACATTCTAACGTTAAGAAATACCCTTGGATCCAGAGGTGCATGTGAACACATATTTTTCGATGACTCCAAGTCATTTCTTTTGCAAGCCTAATGTAGACGGCCTCATCGAAGAACCGCACAGCTGCAAGGCTTACTGACGGACCTTGTTGGAAATCCCCACTTCTTTCTCATGCTGCCGGTTTCCCACTGGCTGCTATCTTACTGGTTTGGCTGCTATTTTTTTATATCTCTTCTGAGCTGTCTATGTAAAAAGCGCTTACCTGCCAGTTTTTTGTGCGTTTAACGTGATATTAAAAAAAAAGGAGAGGCATCATAAGTAGATCATTCTAGCCGTCGGGCAAGAGCGAGCATAGCTATCCCATGGAAGGAATGAAGTGTTTCTTTAACTCTATATCCGGTAGGATATAGGTCATCGATAAGATAATGGAAAATGCGTTCTCCATGCACTGTCCATTCACGCTTTGAGACCGGACCTAGGTGTAATTTGGTTGAAAAAGCCGGATTGAACTTCTTGTGATATTCAACTATATTATGTATATAGCAGATTTGGATAAATGCTTTATAGCATTTGTCTCACTTACCCTACTCCTACGCTGCTACGCTTCAAGGAAATGGAAGAGCACGTCTTAAAACTTCATGCTTTGCACGACTTTGACCTGTATGAACCCTATGTTGAAGCTATTAATTGCAGTATTTAAACCATGATCGGAACAACTCCTAATTTGAAAAGCTTTGCGAAGAAATCTTTTGCCAAGTTGTTTGCAGCAGACGAAAATTATTCTGAATAGAAATTGAATGAAAGTAGGAAGTAATTATTTTTGTTATTTAGCATGGAATTTAAACATTAAATTAAAACGTAGGTGCCCGGAACTGATGTGTACACAGTCTGATGATGTCGACAAGGAGTAAAACGAGGAGTCGGTTGGCTTCTCGCTTGCATTCCGTCATTCTCCTGACCGAGGAGAAGAGATGGAGTAGGTGGACGGAGAGTTGAATGATCTCTCGGTTTTGTTTTCTCTCCCCTTCCCAACCGGTTCCACCAGAATTCTTGCGAGTGAGAGGGGGGGGAGGGCTCCAACGGCATGCGAGACAAGTGCCACCAAATGGTTCAGGCGACATCTCGCTTTCCATAGATAAAACGAGTACTCTTGGTTCCATTCGCTAGGTGGCAGAGCATGCTGCGGTTCTTGCATCGGTCCCTTATCCCATTGGCGACCCAGAAGATAGAAAAACCTTGCCCTTTTTCATTAGGAAATTACTTTCTATTCCGGGATGAGGAGATTACTGCAGGTAGACTTCGCCTGGGGCATTGAAATGCCCCGAACGAAAGCTCGAGAGCTTGAAAGCTAGAATTAATCCAATATTGCATCATGTGAATTCAAAGCAAAATGCCAAAATAGCCTCTACTGACCATGCAACGCAAGGTATTGCTTCGAGGCAGCAAGCATGAGCTTCTATCATTCAGAGCCTGAAAATCACGAATCATGAGAAAGTATTCAGGAAGCTTAATCTCCCCCCCCCCTCCCCCAATAAAAAGATTTTAATTGCTATTGACTAATTCTTGCAATATATACGGTCAACTTAGGATCTTCAGACAACTGGTCCAGAGTTTCTAAGGCCAGAATGACTGGTGTCGTATGTTTTCCCCCTCCCATAATGGAAATGAAAGGAGTTCGTTTTAAAAAGTAGAATTGGCAGTTCGTTGATTGCCAAAAGAGAATATAATCTTCATTGTCAGAAACTGATCAAACGAAATCATAGCAGTACATCCTCCCGCAAAGGATGATGTTTCTCCCTCCCTGCCTTCATGTCAGCTGCCTTCATTTGCCTTTTACCTCCGGGGGCTTGAATCTTTGATGTGGCTTTCAAGATCGCCCTGAGGAATCAACACTGGGTTAGCCTTTAGCGAAGCAGATGGAGGCGTGAAAGGAACACTAAAAGGCACGGAAGAAATAGCCGCCGAGGAACGAGGCGAAGTTCCTTCATTTCCATTAATGGGGGGAGGGGGGAAATATCATACGACACCGGCAGAAGGATAGTCGGCAGACGTAGAAGGAAAAGCAACCAGAACTAAATATTTACCATTTCCAGTATCATGTGAATGGAAACTGCTCAATAACCGTCTGCTAACTAATCCTGTCTTTCTATATTTCGGATAACGAATGATTATGGCGCAGTGTCTTTCCAACCTTCGAAAATGGCAGTACCGTTTGATTAAGAACAGATCCACAATGTTATTAATGCATTGTATGATGATCACTTTCACGAACCCTGAATGAATATCATGACCATTTCTGGTCACTGAACTGGCTGATTTTCATAACAGAGTGGACCTGTCGAATGTAACTGCCATATCTACAGGTCTAAAGACAGTAGAACTACTCTATCCGAAACGGCGAAAGACAGAATTAGTTAGTGCAAGTAAATAGAGCAGTTTTCGTTCACACGATGTTATAAAAAGTAAAATTGTTTTGTCCCTCTGACAAGCAGGGAAGTTAAATAAGGAGGAGTAGAGGGGAAGGGGGATGAGAGAGTATAGGGAAGGAATTGGGAGGGGGAATAGGGGTGGGGGTGGATCTCAGAATTTATTGACCAGTACCCGTATGTTGCGTAGCTCTGCTGCGAAAGGTTCGGTATCCCACCTGCTGTGCTTTGTGTCCATTGCCCTCCGCCTGGCTTCAACCGCGACCCATTAGGCAAGGAGGGGTGATCAGGGCAATCGATCGAGTCAGGGATTCATACTGTACTTCTCGATGAAGAAGTTTCCCAGTCGAAAGTCTGCATTATGGAAAGGTCATCATCCTACGCTTTGAAACCCACGGAGCTTTCAGCCGTACCATATTGACGTCCTAATGGAAATTTGAGAGATTTCGATGAAGTAGTAGGTCTACATCGGAAACTGGGAAGCGTAATGCGTGCATATTCGCTAGAAGAAGATCGTTAAAAAAAAAAAAGATGCAAGGTCGGTCCTGTCTTATGAGTGAACTCATCAAAAACACCAGCTTGTTTTTCTACTCTCTTTTAAACATGGAAGAGCGATGAAACATGATTTAAACCCAGGATGGAACGGAAGATTTATTAAACGGAGAGATGAGGAGGGTTGAGGAGAATGCAGAAGAGGCAACAGCTGGCTTTTGGCCCCTCATTTTCTCAAGTTCCGTTACCGCTGCTTTGCGTCACAGAAGGACGATATTCGACGAGAAAAGTGGGGGAAATATGTCTCCATTGGAGTTCATGGTCAGTCGAGAAGAAAGATTCCAGAAGATGGGCACCATGGAATAACTGTACTCGACACCGGTGGGAAACCAGATTTCCCCTCCAGTGCAAATTATGGAAACTTTTTTTCGCTGAGTCAATGGGATCTCGGACGGAGGCGATGATCATCTCCAGCTCAAGTATGCTTCTATGGACCCCCTTAGGTTAACTCAGAATTAAGAATAATTTCTTCCAGATGACGTTTCCATCTTCTCGTTCCCTCATCTTTCTATCATCTGGAAGAAATCCTACAGCAGTTATAGTATTCGAAGACGTTTGTAAGCACGACACGTTTCCCAAATATAGATATGGCAGGTTCGGCTTGGAAGCGCTAACGACTGTTTACCTTCCGGCTTTCCCATGGTGCACGCGTAGGCTGGCGAACTCTTGGACTTCGATTAACGTTAATCTGACTATCGTGCCACTTTTGCGACGACAGAAGCGAATAACGTCGATGTCGTGTCGGTTTTGGCTACTTCTCCGAAGCTCCGAAGCACACGGGAGCGAAACAGCAGAATATTCGCACGACTCACTTTCGAGGATCTCGAGCGTTGTCTATGATCGAGTCATGTTTTTCTTGCCTCGCGTGAAAGGCTCCTTTCGATCGGACGTGTCGCGTTCATCCGTGAACAACTGGGATAGATTCCTCACCATCGTGTACGAGAGCGTTGGAGAAGGATTTATTGCTCGACGCGCCTCTTCACCGTAATTGTAACGCATTTTGTAAGACCCTCGAGAAAAGACTTCCACAGCTGCTGGTGGAATTTTTTGAATCACCGTCCCGCTAAAATCTGAAAGCCACACACCGTGAAATCACGGGTTCTCTCGCCTTGGGATATCAAACCGTTCGATCACAAAGACTTGGCAAAACCAGCACTGGTTCGTGGATGAAAAATATGGGAAAGCCAGCTCACGAATTTCACAACGAACACGAATTCGTTCTACTTCATTATTAATTTGAGCGTGAAGCACCAAAGGTGTGTTTAGGCCAGTCTTATCGTTGGATGAGTCGCAGTTCTGGAAGCAGCAGGTGGCAAAAAAACCTGAAAATTGCTCCATATTAGCACTTGATATAGAATCGAAATCGTGTAAAAGCAAAGCGGAAATTGATGCCTCTGCTGAGCACTCGAACAGAGAGAATAGAAGCGAATCCGGTCCCGAGTAGAAAAGTTTCTGTTCCACGACTTTCTCCCATTCCGAGTTTCAGAACTTCACCCAAGCAAAATTCCATCCAACTAAATTATCGCGATAATTTAGAATACAATTATGTGCTTCTCTGGCACCTGCGTTGATATTAACCGGCAGTGCGAATTTTGAGACCCGTGCAGCTCTCTACCCGAGACAAATGGGATTCGGATACGTACGCTGTGAGAGCTTGTAGGGCACCTGCTCATGCACAATGGAAGAGACCGGCTTGAGACCGGCTTCCCCCCCTGACAGATTCTACAGCATTGCGTGTTTTACGGGCCAAAGGGAGACTCGCCCGAATCTCGCCACCCCTCGATTCCGGGTAGGAATCGACTGTTAGCGACCGGAATTCGTTCCCTTTGTATCACTCGTGAATGATTCCAGTGGTTCTGAGAGATTTTAAAGAGAATTTGAGGCTGTATTAAGAAGTTGCGTTGCCCGGAGTAGTGATAAGCACCTAAGGATGATAATAACATTATGCGACGATGAGATAGAACTTGGAACCTAACGATCAGCGCCCCCCCCCCCCCCCCCCCCCCCACCCACCCACCCCCCTACCCCACTCCCCGCTACTTTACGCAAACATTTAACGTTTTTCATTTCCTTCGGGGGGGCCCTCTGGAAGAGTGGGGCCCGGGGCAACAGCCCCCTTTGCCCCCCTCCCCCCTTAATCCTGCCCTGACCTTAATGGATATTTCAAAGTCGTACGGAAATGTGCGTACTCGAAAGAATTCTCTCGAGGCCGGACCTCCTTTGCCTCCCCCGACGACCCCCCCCCCCGCCCCATGCAAAACTTTTTCTGCGATGCTGTCATCCGTACGACTTGTGACGTCTGGAGCAGCGAAGACGTAGGCGGAGAGCGGTCCTTTCGTGCCAGACCCAGCGAACATCGCCGTCTTTCCCGTCCTTCTTGCCCGACCCTCTGGGCTTCTCGTTTTAGTCATTCTCATTCCATCGCGAATATCTGTCAATCGCTTCGGTCGAACCTGACGATACCACGAATGGAAGACAGATAGTAAAGAGCGAAAAGTTGAAAACTCTGAGGAAAGAGAAAGCCTGGAAGCTCTCAGTCCGAGGTTACTCATCGTCTCACATTGAGACATATGATCTCACGTGACCTTTTTCCCTTTCCAGTTTCTCCCTTCTTCCCAGGTGCGATTGCCTCTCCTCGGTAAAAGCGTCCACAGTAGTCGTCTTTCTTCCAAAAATTTTTAAGCATTATTTTCACTTCATGATCCTTTTAAAAAATGTATCCTAGCTCTTTTGACGCCTTTGAATCCCTTTCTACCGTATTTAGTTTTGACTGCCTGCATACTCTTTTTTAAAATATTTTTTTGGGGGGGGTCCAGACTCTTGGTATGTCTTCTCGCTTTCGTGGCTACACGTTTCTTCGCTTTTAATAAGACTTGTGTAGTAGAAATTTCCATATTTTTACCTTCCAAGGTCAATTATTTAACTGTCTCTATTCTCTATTTTTATTTTATTTACCCCGAAGAAATGAGAAAGCCTCGTAATGAATCGTCTGTTTCTTAGTTTCTCCTTTTACAATCAAATTTCGAATTTTTTAGAGTGGGACTGCCTTTCAAGATTACAAGAAGAACTAAGTTGTTTGTTGCATAAAAATATCAGACAGAGACATCTGTGGCTGACAGAAGGAGCTTTGTCTGCTTTGGTCATCGGATTGTTCCATTGAAGGTGAAGCTTTTATTACGGGCCTCCGCTCTCCTGTAACATTTCACATTTTGTGATGTTTGATGGCCCTCATTCCGTGAAAATACAGGGTGTTCCTAAATTATATTTTCTATTTTGAATGTAAATATTTAAAAAATAACTAATAGGCATACAAAAATGCAGTTTGCGCCATCTGGTAGCGTGACTCAAAGAGTTTCTATTGACATGTCAGTAGACTTCCACATCTGCTCCGTTAGTGGCTCTCAGCACGTCCAACCGATATTTCAATTTCAGTCCACGTTCGCTGCGATATGCCCACAGTCACACTGGCGATGGCGTCCGTTATCCTGGTCTTGTTCCGCGATGTTTGCTAAAGGTGTGCGATACACGATAACTTTGACATACCCCAAAAGAAAGAAGTCTCGTGGGGTGATGTACGGCGAACGTGGAGGTCACGGAACTGGCTCATCCAGACCGATCCATCATCCCGGAAACGTTTGGTCAGGGAATCGCCTGACCAGGAAACTCCAGTGGGGTGGCGAACCATCTTGTTGAAAGGTGATTTAAGATTGTATTTCCTCCAGTTGTGGGACCACAAATT